>JARJDW010000310.1:0-15774 GCA_030264715.1 Adinopsis sp. GC000173
GAATTCCAGTTTCGGCTTTTCCATCTGAGATATTTCTTGGAGCTTTACTCCATTAACTCTTTTGTTCTTTAATGGCTACAAAATGTATGTGTATGTGAATTTATAGTGAATGTATTTTAACTTCTAACTGATTACTAAATTGCATGTTTGTCGTTATCACGATAAAAGATATGATGATCATTTTTTGAAATTGTAATGATAATACAAAACGATAAATATTATTTTATATGTTGAACACGTTATTAGTTAATCAATATTTGTTTTCACTAATTTGGTTTCAGCGCGCGCGGAGTGTGTGTGTGTCGGTGTGTATGTTATTCACCACCGAAATGCTGCAAATGGAAAAGGAAGTGGAAACGAAAGAATAAAATATATGCGCCTATGTTATGTACATGTACAACAATATAACATATATAAGTCATCTTTTAACATGTCATTTCGGAAATGTGTGAAACAAAATGATACGAGCATTAATTTTGAACATGCAATGGCTTTTAAAGCCGGGGCGTTATTCAACACACCACCACCGTTTCGCTTTATTCAATTCTGAGTGCATTTTAATTAAAAGAAAGTTCTTTTCATTTCTAAATTTACTTATACCTACGTACGGAAAAATAAACTTACATTTCTTCGATTAAAATGTAATAAGAAAAAGATCAAAGCATTTCGTGTAATGAACTTTCGTGAAAAGTTTCCTGTTAAAATATTTGAAAATATTATTAATATTCAATCAATCCGTTTTCTTTTCTACGTTTTACCTTATATATAAAGTACACATCTCGTTTCATTCACATTAAGAAAGAAAACCATTTCACAAGATATTAACATTATTTGTTTCATTGTTGTTGATTTAATATCACCAACACGCAAAAATTCATTCAAGCTTTGATTAAAACAACTATAATTTTATCATTTATCAAACCGATATGACATTTTTAATTCGAAATCTAAAAATAAGAACAAGCAAAACTAATGAATTCTTAATATATTCTTGTTTTGCAACATTAATATTAACATAAATATAAATGTTTGCATATTTTTTATTAATAAAACCGGATAATTAATGATAGTTTTATTGCCATTAAATTTAGCATTTATAATGTGACTTAAAAATGCTTGGACAAGTAATTTTAATCCAGTGTTTCTCAACATTTAATATTCACGGACCTGTAAACTTCAGGAAAGAAATGCAATGTAAATACAGCAAGTATGAAATTTACCTTTTTCAGGTCGGCTGTTGAGAAATCCTGCTTAATGCAATTGGTTTCATATTAGCTTGACTTCCTATGTGATTAAAAAAGATTGTTATAAACTGCGAACTGCTAAAAATAAATAATTATTCATAGTTTTATTAGCATTAAATGTAGCATTCATAATGTAATTTTAAAATGCTTGGACAAGTTCTTTAATCCTAGGTTTCTCAATTATTTCTTATTCTTGGAAATTTATCATAATACTATAAAGGTAGACGATTTTATAAAGCAAATACGTAAAAAAAGCGACAAATTGTGCTTGAAGTATGAAACTTACGTTTTATAATGTAATATCTTTTATCTCCTCTATGATTATTTCTATGATTGACGATTAAAACTAAAATCTTGACTTCTTATGTGACCAAAAAAGATGAATATAAAATGGGGACCTTAGAAATTGTTGTTAAATCTGAAACAAAAACAAGCAGTAATGAATTCTTAATATTTTCTTGTTTGCAGGAATAATAAACATAATTATTTACATATTTTTATTAAAATGAAAGTACTACAATATATTTTGTTATGGGCCGTTAAAAATTGTTGCAAAATCTAAAATAAAAACAAAACATAATGAATTTTTTATATATTTTTGTTTACGACATTAATATTAACATAAATGTTTACATATCTAGTTTCATTATAATATTTTAAAATACAAGTTCTTTAAATCTATTACCACTTTACAATTTTATAAAAGCTTTACTTTTTATATGATCAATAAAGGCATTTATTCAATATTTTTATATCATCCTCCTATTATATACATTATGGATCACTAAAATCGTTGTTAAATTTAACACAAAAGCAAAAAATATTAAATTATTTATTTGCATATTTACATTAAAGCAAATAACTAATACTAGTTTTATTAAAATTATCCTAAAATCATTTGAATAAGTTCTTAAAATGCAATTAGCATTTTGCAATTTTCTAAAACTTTGACTGTTTATATGATCAATAAAGGCATTCATTTAACATTTTTTATGCCATGTTACGAGCAACTAAACTAAACAATAAAAAATTGCATAAAGTTTTTTGTTCCTTCCCGTATTATAAAAATATAGTTTGAATAGCTTTGCATAAAAAAGTTTTATTGATGATAACATCATAATGTTTTGCTAATGTTAAATTTAATACCTTTTTTGGCATAATAAAGATGTAAAAGTAATTTTCATAAAATTGTATGAAAATTCCATTTAAATGTTGTTGGGTGCTTGCAATAAAGCACGCCTTTAAAAAGACATTTGATATCTGAATTATGTATTTGAACGTTGTTTCGGGCATATTGTTTAAATAGATTTGCCGTTGCAACTTTACTTTTTTTTGCTTCATCTTTTAGCAACAACAAAGCGGCGAACAAAAAATATTGATTTATAACTTGATCAAAAACAAGAAGTAATGATTCTTAATATAGGTATTCTTGTTTTCAGTAATAATAAACATAATTATTTATATAGTTTTACAAATGTGGGAAATTTCCATTAATTTACCATTTTTTACATAAAAACATCTATAACATTAAAAATATTGGGCAGATTCTTTACTCTATTGCCTTTAAGAAAACATTTGATATCTGAATTATGTATTTGAACATTGTTTCGGGCATTATTTAAACAGATTTGCAGTTGCAACGTTGTTTTTTTTGCTTCATTTTTTAGCAATAACAAAGCGGCGAACAAAAAAAAAGATTTATAAGATGCTCAAAAACAAGAAGTAATGATTCTTAATATATTCTTGTTTTCAAACATAATTATTTATATAGTTTTACAAATATGAAAAATTTTCATTAATCTACCATTTTTTTTACATAAAAACATCTATAACATTAAAAATATCGGGCAGATTTTTTACTCTATTGCCTTTAAAAAGACATTTGATATCTGAATTATATATTTGAACATTGTTTCGGGCATTATTTAAACAGATTTGCAGTTGCAACGTGGTTTTTTTGCTTCATCTTTTAGCAACAACAAAGCGGCGAACAGCAAAAAAATTGATTTATAACATGCACAAAAATGTTGAAATGTTTTTCTTATTCCATCCAGATCTTACAATCTTCAAATAACTCAGATATTGGATGCGTAAATACAAACTGAAACACATAAATCACCACAAGCGATGTAACATATGCCTTGTAGATATATATCTACAGTTTTTATGTCAGAAACCAACAAAAGAATCGGTTTTATAGTAAAAGACACGATTTGTATACCTTTAGGCAAACTTGTATATTTTGTTTGCGAGTGGAATGTGATTTTTTACTGCCTACCTATAATGCCACCGGTCTACCATGAAATTCATAAATTCACCTGAAAACTATATGTTTTCTGGTGGCGCGCCATCAACACTAAATCATGTTTCTTTCAAGCAAGTTGATGTTTTAACGCGCGCCACACGGCGTGTTCATTAATAAAAGATGTTTTAGCTAAGTTTTAATCCTTCTAATCTGAATATGGATTACAACTTCTTATTTCATTATAATCAGTGGTGCATCTAAGCCTCCTAATAGTTAAAAATTTATGAGAGGATACTAACGCTGCCAGCAGGATAATATGTTTTACAAACTAACTTGAATTATTAATAGTTTTTGACATAGAGAATTAACTTTCACATCTACATATTAACGCATTCTTAGATTGTTTAATTCGAGGGAAATTTATTAGTGCCAAACGCAAATTTTTATGAATCAAACAAAGGGGACTTATTCTTCAGTCTAAATAAGTGATAATTTTAATTTAATCCTAATTACATTTTTAGAAATAATAGAGAAGTACATGCATAAATCATAAAATCTTTATTTAAATTCCATTTAACTACTTTTTAATACAAATGTTCGCAAGAGACTTACTTTCGACACCGATATGTTTTGTTTGAAGCTATATCTTTAACAAATCATTCCAAAAAAGTTACTTACTTATAAATGATAACTTGCCTACTTACTGCTTATGCTTAGTTAAAATTGTATTTATATTTTGACTTTATTAACCAATTAACCAACTAACTAATATTATATAACTAATAATTTTAACTTAATCCTAATTACATTTTTATAGATAAGAAATCAATGAAAAAATGACAAAGTCTTCATATTTAACATTTTGATTACCTTTTAATACAAATATTTACAAAAGATTTGCTTTTAACACCCGATTGTTTTGTATAAAGTTGACTACTATAAGAAATAAGCGCACAAATACTATTTATTGTTTACGTCTGCTTAAATTTTTATTAGCACTGTGACTTTATTTATTTAGTCTTTAAATATAAATCGAATAATTATAAAGGTTAAACGAGGTTGAAAGTTAATGAACAAATTACTCTTATTTTCAATTAATCTTTAACTTATTTTCCTTTTCCATGGTTTTGTATTGGACATTATCGAGTTAGTTTCCTTTTTATATAACATAAACTTAGCATTAACAATTTGTGTATAGATTGAAAAGATTTTATTCGCAGGCGATTTAATAAAATTTAAATAAATCTGTGGCACCGTAACCTTTACTGCCATATTTTATTTAACCTAATTTAAAATTCATGTTAAAATTTCTCGCGACCCAAAACGTCAAAACTAAAATATATAAGTTTTTTATTGATCTCACATACTAAATTTAGCAATTTTTCACACATTTTGATTAAAACACCGTTTTGTTGAGTTATCGATTCCACTTGAAAATATGCCTTTTAATGAAACCGCTTTTACGCCTTACACTTTAAACTCCAGCCAAAAATATATAATAAATTAATATTTTATTGGAAAAACGGATGCACTTTTATGTAAATAAATAAATAAATAAATAAATGGAATAAATTTTGAATTTATGACGGTCTATCAGCGATATTTCCATGCGCTATGAAATATTATAGATTATGTAAATATTTAATAGATAGATATATATTTTCTTCATAGATAAATTTAAATTGGCGCCAAGTTTAGGGATAAATTAACCGAAGGAATTAATTAAGGGCCAAATTAATTAATGGATTAGAAATATCCATTTGGTGTAATTTCGTTTTGTGTATGTGTGTGCGTCGCCGGCCGTTTAATGTATATTGACAGTGACAAGATAAAATTTTATGTTTTATGTGTTTTCCAAGGATTATAAAAACAAAGTTATGAATAAATTTATTAATTCTGGCATTTGAAAAGTTCAAAAGGTTTCAGAACATGTGTGATTCATCACATTCACAAACAATATATACGTATATCTGAACGCACACCGCGTCACAGCCAGCTGAAATATTATGCAAACAGCCCTTTCCTTTAATAATTTCTAAATAATTCATATCTGAGAAACATGCAATTTTCAATAAAACATGAATAAATGTGTATTATTTTTATCATTGCATGCCTCGCGCGAACCCTTAAAAACATAATATGCAACTTTTAGAAGCGCTTATAATTTTTTTACGTATTATGATAAATCGTGAAAGTTTGTCGCGCGCGCGCGAAGTAAAAAAATTATCTCAATTATCACGGCATATTTACCATTTCAATAAAAAGGAAGAAAAACAAGATCATTAAAGTGATGGGGCAAGGTGAGATTGTGATAAATGAGCGAAATAATATTTATTGGATTTGTACCTATATATATCGATGAAAAGAATGTACATTCATATTTTTTTTGTTTTTTTTTACTTCTCTAATAATATTTAAGCGACTTTCTAGTAATTTACAAAGAAAGTTTTTAGAGATTAATGTAAACTTACTGCCTGTAGTAAAATTTGCACAAAACTGGTAGGAAAAAGATGACAATTAACATCTTGAGAGATTTATGCATTTAGTACATTGAAAAAAAAAAATTATCTCGATTATCATGGCATATTTACCTTTTCAATTAAGAATGAAAAACAAGCTCATTAAATGGATGGCAAGGTGAAATTGTGAGAAATATGTAAATTTACAATTATTTATTGTTTTTTTTTACCTTTTTACTTGTCTAACAATATTCAAGCGACTTTCAAGTAACTTAGAAATATACTTTTTTGGGGATGAATGTGCATTTATTGTCTCTGGTTAAATTTACAAGAAACTAGCAAGAAAAACATGACAATTAACAGTTTTACACATTTAAATCATCATAAATTTAGTACATTGAAAATTTAAAAAATGATTTCGATTATCACGACATATTTACGGCATTATTTCAATAAAGGAAGAAAAACAAGCTCATTAAAGTGTGATGGTAAGGCGAGATTGGGGTAAATGAACGAAATAATATTTACAGGATTTATATATCGATGAAAGAAAAGGACATTTACAATATTTTATTGTTTCAGTAGTATAATAATGACAATGTTTTACATTTTTTACGTTTCTGGTAATATTCAAGCGACTTTCTAGCAATTTACAAACAAAATTGTTGGAAATGAATGTAAACTTACTATCACTAGTAAAATTTGCAAAAAAAAACTAGCAGAAAAACAATGACAATTAACGTCTCAAGAGATTATCGAATATCTTCATAGATTTAGCGCATTGAAAATAAAAGAAATTAAAATATCAATAAGGAAAGAAAAACCAAGCTCATTAAAGTGATAGCAAGGCGAGATTGTAAGAAATGGGCGAAATAATATTTACATGATTTATATATTAATGAAAAACATCTACATTTACAATATTTTATTATTCCAGTCAAATAATAATGACAATTTCACCCTTTTCGGTATAGAAATCTATGTAAAGTTACTACTTTTAGCAAAATTTGCAAAAAGCTAGCAGAAAAAAAGATGACAATTAACATCTTGAGAGATTTATTAATCATTTACATCATCATAAATTTATAAAAAAATTATCTCGATTATCACAGCATATTTAACATTTCAATAAAGAAAGAAAAAACAAGCTCATTAAAGTGATGGCAAGGTGAGATTGTGATAAATGAGAGGAAATTTTTGCAGCAACCCCTTCTTTGAAAAGTGAAAGCGCGCACACACACAGATAGTAAATACAATAGTCGTCCATCGTTCATTCCCCTCTTATATTTATTATTTTAAAACGTTATAAGCGCATTTTGCCGAAAATGTAATTGAAATCAATCTTACGTTACTGTACGTAAATGGTTTGCTGCCGTTGCTGCAATCATTTTTTTTATTCGCTCCATGCAATTATCTTAATGATGATTAATTATCCCATAAAAAAGAGTGATTGTTTGTTTTCATTATGTTTCATTTAAAAATATATTTGAAATTAAAAACGTTTTCAACGTCATGCATTGAATAATATAATAATAATCATAACGTGGGTGGGCGTAATGAATGCTTTATTGCTTATATACAATCAAATATTTCCAGTTCGTTCAGTTAGAGATTAAATTAACTCTTCCCCAGCGCAAATGTATATCTACCATATATATCTGTGCAATGCTTATTTAACAAGTACTCGAAGCTTATATTTCAAATGCGGTAGTTGCCATGACACTAAATTCCTTCAAGTACGTGCAAATCCTTGTTTACTATCTCACTTTTCTTCCCTTTTTTTTATTATTGTTTTTAGCAATGCATTTTAATTTTTGAGTCGTCGGTTGGCTGCAAACGAATGTTTTTCTCATATCGCTAATAACGATAAAAATAACTTTAAAGTAGGTTACATTTAATTAAAGTTTTTACAATTTTTGAGTTAATTAAAATTGTGTAGGTATATGTATATAAAATAAACTTGTTGTTTCGGTCGGAAAGAATTATTAAATCGATACTTTGTTTACGATCTTGAAAATAGAAGGAAGGTGAAGGCGCCTGGCAAGTTAAAACGCCGTTTTTATACTTTGTGTAAAAATAAAGCATGATCACTTTATTGGATGCTTGATTAATTAAATTATGCTACTGTTTAATTAAAAGTGTGATATTTGATCGTTTTTAATCTTGGAAAATATGAATCCCTTCAAACTGCTGCAAACAAATTTGTTTGTATAAATAAAGTTTTAATAACTTGTTTTATTAAATTATTAGTTTATATAATTTATGATTGTTTTTTAGTGGTTTTTCACTAAATTTCACTATTTGTTAGTGTTTGTTAGTGTTTTTTTTACTGAATTTCACTGTTTGTTAGTGTTTTTCACTAAAAATCTTGCAAATTGTCAATTTAAAATGATCCCAAGTAATTTATAAAAATCTAAGTTAAAAAATCCATAAATTTATATATTTTTCAGCCAAAAATAAGAATTTTTTGAATTATATCGTTTTTAATTTTTTAATTATCTTTTTTCCTTCTAACACAATGCTTCATCACAAAATAACTGCAGAAAATTAGTTATTTAAATATTTTTACTTTAAATTATGAATAACAAATATAATTTTATGAAATTCCATTCGATATTGTATGTACTTTATATATTAGTATTAATATTTAATATAAAATATTTTGATTAAACTATATGAATTTTTAATTAAAATTTCATTAATTTAGCAACGACACTCAAAAATCATATCAATATACAATTAAGTTTTAATTACACTAAACATGGAATGGCGCTGACTATTTGGAAACGCTTTACAAATCCAAGCTTGTTTGTCGATTTAATTATAATATTAGTTTTCACAAATATAGGTATATGATATATACACATACATATATTGTTGTTTATTAACGCGCTATATGGCGGATTTCACATTCGCGCAAAAAATGTAATTAATGATAAATTACGAGCGCTAATTAATTTTGTCTGCCTGCATAATTTGCTAAAAACGAAATTGAAATTTTCTACTTAATAAAATTAAAAAGCTAAATTAAAAAATTAAATGTAATTATTAATTACATAAAAATTTCAATTACACACGAGCGCAGTGACAAGGCGCGTTTCGCTAGCATAAC
Organism: Adinopsis sp. GC000173; assembly: GCA_030264715.1. NCBI lineage: Eukaryota > Metazoa > Arthropoda > Insecta > Coleoptera > Staphylinidae > Adinopsis > Adinopsis sp. GC000173. The sequence continues at coordinate 9,061 of JARJDW010000310.1, forward strand.
AAACAATCTTGACCTTATTGCTGTCTATTAATTTATTACAGTGCTAAATATATTGGTACTTGATTAATAATAATAGTATACTTAAATGAAATGCATTTAAATAATTTTAAAATAGATGAAATATTGTAATCTGTAGAATAAATAAAAATTAACATTTTTTAGAAAGTTTGACTATATTTTCTGGAGAAATTAGTGAATTTATTATGCATCATAAATTTAGTATCACATTTGTGTACAAAAATAATATTATTTATGCTATTTGGTAGAATTATTGTACTTTAATTTATTCTATTACCAACTGTATAGACTATAGTCCGTTAATTAATAATTCCACGGCAAATAAAATGCATTCATAGAATTTATAAATCAATGAAAAATGGATAAACAAAACTGCATAGACATTTTTTTATTGTTTTAGTAAAATTACAATGTAAATTGTTTACATTTCTACTATTTTAGCAATATTTACACAAAATTCTTAGACTGTAAACTTGCAGTCTTTAGTAAAATTGAAAAATTTTTATTTAGGAAATTTACTAAAATTATTGCCTGTTAACTGATTATTTAATCCGTCCGAACGTACGTATAGCTGAATCAACAAAAAGTGCATGCACGATTCCATTTTTTATTGTTTTAGTCAATAAAATACATCAAATTTTTGGGTAGATGTACATATTTTTTAAAACTGACAACCGGCATGATAGATTGATATGAATGTTCGACCACGCGTACTCACATATTACAGATTTATTGAAATAAAGTGGTTTATCGCAATTCTACTTCAGCATATCCAACTTCATAATAATGCACAGGCACAAAAAAATCAATCGTATATTTTAATTCGCAACAACGTACAATATACAATATATATATGCGCCAAAAACAAAAATGATTGATACATTTTTATTATACACAATTAGTCTTGAAAGCGCATATTGATTGAATTTTATTTACAATGTTAATTTGCACCATTCATTCATGGAAAAAAACGCGGCGGTTATCGGCCGCGCTCTACGAAATAACAAAATGGAAAAAAATTGTATATATTTGGAACGTTCGCAATCAGTGCCAACACTCATTCAATTAATTTTATATAGCGATAAGTGATTTTTATCAATTATCTCATGGATGCGCTACAATACAGCGCAAATATTTAACAAACAAAAAGAATGTCGTGTGTGATTTGATATTGAGTAATTTTGCGCGCTTTGTTATTGTTACAACTTGTACACATTTTTATTGTTTATATCTGCATGCCTGATAAATGTACCTTAAATTGTTTTTTTATTATTTCGCTCGCTCTCGACGTTTCTTTTTTGTAGGTAGTAGGTAGTATGGCAAGGGTTGCGTGTGCTGCAATTTAAATAAATTCATTAAGATAATCTACTAGTGCAAGAAAATGTAATTAATCAACATCAGCTCTTTTAAAAGGACGTACTTACTATAAGTGGCATTCTAATATAATATATATCGTGACTCCAAATATTATCAATATCAAAATATTAATTTATAATTATAACAATGTAAAGTTTAATAATTTATTATAATGAGTGACGGCACTATTATAAATATTTAATATTACATAAATTTTTCGTTAATTAAGATTGCGATCATTGCGAATGTTGATTTTATTCAAATAAATACGCGTTTTATGCCAAGTAGGGGAGAGTGGGGGAATCCCGCACCCTTAGAATGATTGGTAATTGTTCTTAAATAACAAATAATTGCAACTAATGTACATGAAAGAGCAACTAATATACTATCTAAATGAATATAAACAATTTCCAAATTAATGTAATTCAGTTTAAAAAAATCAAAAAAAGCGCAAAAATCATGTGGAAGGTAATGGCGAAACTGGTAGGGTAATTGCGCTCTAACAAATAAAATAGGTGAAAAAGCTACATATTGTAAACTAGTCGTTAAATATACAAAAATCGCATTTTTACTTATGAAGGATGTTCTGTAAACTGCATTCCGTATGGACCATTTCGAACATAATTCACATATGAACCATCATTCGTTACCTTTTCCAAATTCATGACCAAATTTAGCTAGAAACATCATTACCCCGTTGAACAAATTTTATTTCAAGAAGATGTGAAGGGCAATCTAGTGCAAATTATATCTTAAAATATTCAGCAATGCTCAACAGAATGCCTCTTTGTATATACATTATCTGATCCAGAGATAATTATTAATATATAGATATAATTTGGCTTCATTTTTTATGCGCATTTCACTTATAACAGAAAACACGAAATGTTATATGCAAGAGCTGCTAATTTATTTGTTGAGGAACTGTCGTCATTTTGCATTATGTTAGCTTACACAATGTTTGCAAGGTACTGATGCGTTTTTCTGCTCTCTATACCTAATAATTTTTAAGATAAACTAGGCTGCGGCATTACCGGACGGTCACCATTACCCAACCTTGCCCTAATTAATATTATGAATGTTGTTGATTTTATTTATTCAAATAAATGCTCGAATAAGTAATATTTTAGCGCGAGTTAAACATTTGATTTGCGCATTTTATTTGCATTTTATCAAAAATGAAGACGCAACAACAAAGCAATTTGCCAAATTAAATTTATACGCGAGCATCATCTTTGAACACCACTATACAGCTGTGTGACGTATTGATTAAATTTGCACGCATTCAATTCAATTCAATCCATATCAAAGTATTAATTTATACTTACAGAAATGGATGTTGTATGGCTTGTAATAATTTATTTATAATACATTATTTAAACTTGCTCGAACAATTGCTAGATTATTATTATTAATCAGTGTGGTTTTAGTATAAAATCATGCATTTAATACGTAATTAAAAAGGGAGCCGTTTAATAGATGGCATAGTATTATATTTTTAAGCGACTTATTACTTAGTTAAAAGTCGATTCCGAGGGTGGTTTTTAGACTGACATCTGTCACGCAGTCACTCAGCCAGCGTCGTTTCAAGTGGTCATAAATTTATTAAATATACAGTGTGTGTGTGTGTGTGTGTGCGGGACAAACCCTCCAGATTTACAATGAGCTGCTTGCTCTCTGTTGACCGATCAAGAATCTTAAGTCACTGCCGTCGCCCCTGTGCCCCCAGGAGATGACGGGGACTGGTTTTCACTCTGCACAAAGGGTAACTTTTGATTCTCCTTTATATGATGCAATGTTCAAACGATCGGAGGAGGGTGTAGCTATACATTTGTCCCACACTGTATACTTGCAAACAAACGTGGGCGTAATATGGAATTTTGTATACCTAATTAAAACATTGAATTAAAAAAATGTGGTTGAGTTTTTTGTATTAGGTACCTTAGGGCTATTCTAGTTTCAAATTGAATTCCGCTGCAATATTTCCTTTTTTTCCGATTTTCATTGCAGTTTCGATACAAAAAAAGACAGCGAAATGATTGTCATATAAAAAATCGAAATTAAAGACTTTTTTATTTATTTTAAACGATTTACCTATTTTTTCAAGATAAGCTTTTGACTTTTGTCGCATAATATAATAGGTATATACTTAAAATTTAAACATAAGATCTCATAAGATTTACAAAATTTAACAAACCCCTTTCTGTAAACATTTATAATCCATTCCCATATGATCAAATTTCAATCATATTTCCAACTTCTGTCAATTAAACATGCCCAAATTGTAATCGATATAGTAACACTCGATAAGAATAGCGCAATAAGTCTATTGTGGCGCAAAAAAATCACGAAGATTGCTCGGTGCAACTTAACGTATAAACAGCGATTAAAATCAATAACTGGTGATGCAATCGCACTCCGTTCTTTTGAATGCAGTTATAAATTCAACATAAAATTTGTAATTATGATTTGGAAAAGATTGCGAAATGAACAATTTTATTTTCCGATGCATGTTTTAGTAGATTCTATTTTTAGTTTTTTGTTCATGGCTGGAAGCAACCGTCAATTACATAGAAAATCGAAGTTTTCAACATCCCTGCGTTTTTTTTAATAGTTAAATTTTTTTCCGCGTTCGCTTTCCGTAATATTTCATTTTACAGTCAAAAACATATATCTCTGGGAAAGATAAAAAAAGAGCATAACAACTATAAAAAGAATAAGCAAAATGTCTTTTTAGCAACAACAAAAAAATGTAAGATTTATATTGGAAATTGCGGAAACGGGACGAGTAATGCAAAATACGCCATTTCCTTATTCGTCCTGTATTGATTCCAATAAAACTCGCCTCTATTTGCGCTTATTTTCTTTTTTTACACACACACACACACACACACACATGCACATAGAGAGAAACATTTTTCTGTCATTTGTTATTAAATGATGATTATCAGTTAAAATTGGTAGCGGAGCATTTAATAGGAAGTGAATCATTATATGCTAATGTTGATTTTATGTTACAAAAATGGACTCATCGTCAGTTGAATTGGACATATGAATTATTGCACAATTCTCTATGTATATGTGTATATATATATACAACCATTTTCTATTCATATTATACATGTATAAAATATTTTCGAATCAATTATGTCGTTGATAATAAATTATACATGTATATGTATATATGTGTTGTTGATTTAAATAACAATTTGTTAGATAAATATGTAACATTATGACGCTGACAGAAAGGCCTGTTTAATCGTTCTGTTGCAAAATTACCATTTAAATAAATTATTAATGCCTCGGCTAATACACAGCTACTACGCACTCGAGTTATTTTTTGGGAAAATCATTTCCTATTCATTTTTAATGGATTATGTTTCTTATTTATCTTTTTGTTCAAATATTAGATTTGCAAATATATAAATATTATTACTGGGTTGGCAACTAAATAATTGCAGATACTGTTCATTGAAATAATAGAATTTCTTTTAATGGAAAAACTTAAATCTACTAAGTATTTTCCATTTTGTTTGATAACCTTTTGTCATCTTTGTGATCATGGTTTTGATTTCATTAAGCTCAATTGGTCGTCCTTGATTTTGGTCATTTTGGAGAGGAGATTGTCCAGAACAGAATTTTTCTAACTAATTTCGGCATTGCCTTTCTTTAAAGGCTTCATCACCATACATGTTATGTAAATTTTTGGTGGCTTGTACTGCGTTCTTTTCTTTACATAAATTATANTGGCGAAAATTTTCGTTTTTCGTTCCATATTAATGTTGAGGTAAAAAAGACACTTTGAGAAAATATCTACGCAATGAACTTATAAACCTAGGTTAGGATGACAGCTAATATATATAAGAAGAAGAAGATCATAACATTTACGGATATCCTAAAAATAGGAGTGAAAAGCATCTCTAACTGAAATCGGCAATTACTTAGTTGCCAATCCAATATATTATCTATTTTGATATTGTTATTGAATGTTAAATGTGAATAACAAATTTGCTAGAAGGTGTACACGATGACTACATTTTTAATTAAATTAATTTTATTTAAACGTAAATGTGGTAAATGTATATTTGTATTTACAGAAAATTTTGTCAATTGGGAATACAATTATTCGGTGGAAAATGTAAATTAACAATAATGTCGCTCCTAAGTAGTTGCAAATATCAACTCTAACAGTTATTTTAGCCTCGACTAATACACTACACACTCAAATTATTTTTCGAAAATCATTTACTATTCATTTTTAATGCAATGCTTCTTAATCATCTTTCTATTCAAATGTTAGATTTGTAAATATATATAACATAATATGGGTATATATTATTTCAGCAAATATTTAATATTATCTAATTGATTTATTTTATAAACTGTATATTTTCGCAAAATGCTACTACTACTACTACGAATGAAGGAATAGTTTGCCAGCTGCCAAATCTAATTGTCTGTTAAATTAAATGCTTTAAAATTGTCTATTATTTGTCTTTAATTTAGTGTGAAATTGTTTTTGACAGTTTACAAACCACTGTAAGGCTTAATCAAAATAAAGCTTATGTTATTAAAAGTCTACATCAGCGCGCTTTGTTCCATCTATTCGCAACCACTAGAAAACCCAGATTCGCCGAATATATATTATATGAAACTTTTGCTTAGATACTTAGGTACATTTAAATAAATAACATAAAAACAACAAAATATTGCATTGTAAATATTAAAATAAAATATAGAAATAATTAATGCTGGAAATTTAGTTATTACATTTACATTATTAATGAAGAACGCACTTATTGAATTAAAAAAATTGTTCATTTTTTGTGTGCGTCTGTGTCGCCAGAAAACATTTCTAAATTTAATATAAAATTAAGTACCTACAGCCTTATACTTATTAACCTTTGTGTTCCTCTTAATTTCTCTAAAATCTAATTTTATAGATATGCTTTGGTTCTTTGGCCACTTGCAATAAATAAGAAAATATTGAAACAATTTCTAAAAAAATGCTATAAATTAGAAGAAAATTGAACAAAATTAAACAAAATTAAACATTTTCTATATTTCCACTGATTTGTTAACGGTTTGAAAATGACTGGATAAAAGATGTTCTGCAAAGTCAATATAAAATATTACATATAATACGGCGGGGGTATTACATAACTTTTTTTAAAATCCGCTTGTTTTGTGTTCATTTTCAATATACTTGTTGATTTGATATAATATTTTTACAAAACATTGCTTTTTATATGATATTCAACTTTACACAATATTTTTCCTTGTACCTATATTTGTTTTGTTTAATTTTCATCTATTCGAAACCAACACCGGCTGAAAAGC
>JARJDW010000320.1:0-12081 GCA_030264715.1 Adinopsis sp. GC000173
ATTATATTTTCTTTATAACTTGTAAGCATTGCAATAAACATCTGTAACAATTTTCACATAAAAACATTCATTAGTTTTTGTTTTACGTCTAATGTTATACGACGCTAAAAGTGCATGCAGTGATTATTACAATATTGAGAAATGAAATTTTGGATGTAGAAATGTTCGGAATCTTGCAAAAAAACTTCTGGAGCCATGTTTTGTCAGAAAACAATGTTTACAAATGGTGGAATCATTTAAAAGAAAATCGAAAAGGCTTTAAAGACGAAGAACGCTTCGAACGCGCATCAACCCTTTCCGACGTCAAGAAAACCAAAGAAATTGTGCTTGGCTTTCTAAATATGTCTGTTCGGATATTTTTGGTATGTTGAAAGAGTGCCAATATCATTTTGGAAGATATTTTGAGGTTAAAACTTGTAAATTATTGACTAATGCTATATCGTTGACAATGCACGACTCACATTGTACTCATTCTTAGTGACTTTATCACCAAAAATCGTGTGCACATCGATCCTCAACCACCGAATTCGTTTTATTTAGTACCATATCACTTATAACTATCCTAGAAGCTTAAAAAACTACTTTGGAGAAATTGTTTTGGGGGGATAGAAGAGATGAAGCATAATCGCTGCATGCACTTTTAGCGCCGTATAACATTCGATGTAAAACAAAAACTAATAAATGTTTTGACTTAAAATTTGTTACAGACTTTTATTAGCATGTTTAGAAAGTAAGAAAAAAATTTTAATGATGTGCGATTTGCCTGCGCTATTGAAATTAAAAATTAGTCTTACTTTTTAGAATTGCATTATTTCTACATTTAGCCATCTACTTCTAGTACAAACCTCGTATTATATTACATATTGAACCTAAGCGAAATTGTTTTGTACTTGTCGATTTGATTTCTATATAATTTCCTTGTATTGCCACAAACAAATCAAATGAAATTCTAAAGCAACAAATACTTATGAAATATTTATTATAAAAATGACATTAGTATCGATTTTGACTTTATCTATGCGGTATTTTTTACATTAATATATAAAAAAGTCCTCAACATAGTACGTGTTTAATGTTTGAAAAAGTAGATTTATGTAGAGAAAATTTTAAATATCATGTATTTTACGTAAACTACAAGCCACATTCATTCATGTAAAAAATCAATACTTAACTATATTTTCAACACATTTTTGTAATAAATGATAATAAAAGCATTTATAAAGATGATTTATTTATCATAAGTGTTATTGAATAATAAATTAGACATTTTGTATGTTTTTTTTTTCACTTAAAGTTTCATCAATTTCCTTATTTATAACGATATATATTTGTTCTTGCAAGAGTGTTAAAAATTGAAGCAGAAAGTTAAATAATGTTGGCATTTAAGGTTGAAGCTGATAAATAAATTAACAAAGACATATAACAACGTTTCTAAGCTGGCAGTTTATGGCAGTTGCTATCAGACAAGTTTCCGCTCTCTCAAGTTTAACCATTTCCAAGGAATTTTATGTTATATTTAATATATGAAATTATTGCAAAAGCGACTATAAATACAATAAACTTGTTAATAAAAAACTTAAAAACATGTATATCTACTTTAAATTGTGCAACGCGCGTTTCAAACACGAACAAGAAAAAGTTGAACAAATATGCCACCGTCGCGACTTTATATTCAACCCATAAATAAATAAGTGGATTAAACTTTTGGAATTGAAATAGAAATTACAATTATTGTTAATTGGTGGAATGTAAAAGCTTTTTGTGCAACAATTTGGATGAGCGTAAAGTATCGCGCACACACACACACACACACATTTATACAACAAGAATATTCTTTATTACATAATTTGAATAAAAAATTATTTTTAGTTACCTTTCGTCGGCCGCAACAAAGCATATTGCGCGTGCGTGATCGACCGGATGTGATCTTTGAACGCGCCAATTTCCGCCACTGCATACCAGATTACCTCCGGGAAAGCTTTCTGAAAAAGAAAGAAAAACGCATTAAATATTAAAATCAACATTAGATTATTACAGCGCGTTGGATATTTAGAAAATAATAAACTCGATAAAAGTTCCTTTCGTATATGTAGTAGGTATACAACATAAAAGCTCGCGTTCGCTCATTTACGAATTGATGGCTGCGGTAATTTATTGTTATCTTTTTATTGATAATTCAATCAAATGCCAATGACCTGATTATTATCATGTCTCCTTCGCTTAATAATTAATATACAATTGCAATCAGTTCGTTAAATAAACAAATACACACACAAATAAATTATTGGCTGTACGCACGCGAAAATGTTTCCTTCGCTTCACGAAATAAATTTTGACGTGTCTTAAAAGCTAAATACATGGGAATGTGTATAATAACAAAGTCTTAATAAATTATATTTAAATACAATGCTCTGGCTGTTGTTATACATTCCAAATAAAGATGTTTAATTAATTAATTGCCACGTTTCATATGAAATTAATTACATTGCTCGCAACGCAATCTTATAGAACTTGCACAAATGTATGATTTATGCAAATAGCAAACTAGACGATATTATAATATATTTAAATATTGCATTAACTTCTATAGAATGATAATGATTATAATATTAATCACTTTTGAAACATGTTTAATTTATTAAAAATAGTATGTATGTTTTACTATCGGGTTGGAAACTAAGTAATTGCCGACTTGGTCAATGAAATAAAAGAGGTTTTCATTTTAATGGAAAAAACTTTAACGTATTAAGTATTTTCCATTTTGTTTGATAACCTTTTGTCATCTTTCTGATGATGGTTTTGATTTCATTCTGGTTAAGCTCAATTGGTCGACCTTAACGTTGGTCATCTTTAAGAGAAAAATCTCAAGAACTGAATTTCTCAGACAAATTTCGGTATCGCTTTTCTTTAAGGGATTCATCACCATAGACGTTACGTAACTTTTTGTCGGCTTGCACTGCATTCTTTTCTTTACAGAAATCAAAAAGGAAAATTTGGCAAAAATGTTAGTTTTTGCACTCCATATTAATGTTGAGGTAAAAAAGACACTTTGAGAAAATATCTACGCAATGAACTTATAAAGCTAAGTTAGAATGATAGCTAACATATATAAAAAGAAGAAGATCATAAATAACATTTACGCATATCGTAAAAATGGGAGTGAAAAGCATGTACCATATAACTGAAATCAGCAATTACTTTGTTGCCAACCCGATATATTGTATTAATAGGACACCAAAAAATTAAAAATGATGTTGTAGTCATAATACTTTTATGCTTTTATTAATTTTAGTTGCAAAAATGTTTATAAAATAAGTATAATTGAAATTATCTGCCAATAATAATTAAATTAAATGTTTATAAAGTTGTTTAATTAGTTAGATTATTACTAATTTTATAGGTGGCAATAACAGTTTGATTAGCGTTTTCAGAACGTATTGTATAAAAATGTTATGAATACTTTTATTATTATAGTTCCACATTATTATTATGCATTTCTGTTAATTACACATTAAATTTGAATAATTTTATTTTAAGATTTCTATCATTATAATGCCATAAAATTATAGAAATTATTCTAATTATATAATAGAAAAAGACCCAAAACTTATCAACGGTTTTTCACCACCGAAAACGAAACAAATAATTTTTATTTCTTGTTTTAACATATTTATTCAATGTGAAATGTTATACCCACACTCGTTTTTTCCTTCGCAAGAAAAATGTGTGTTGAATTCGTAGTTTAATTTGCAGAGTAATCAGAGTTGTGATAAATAGACCGCCTTGTGTATGAATCAATAAAATTATAGAAATAATTCTAATTAACCAAAAAATATCAACGATTTTCCAGCACCAAAAATGCAACAAAATAAATTCTATTTCTTGCTTTAACGTACTCATTCAATGTGAAATATACCTAACATACACCCGTTTTTTCCTTCTCTCTAGAAAAATGTGTGTTGAATTCGTAGTTTAATTTGCAGAGTAATCAGAGTTGTGATAAATGTACCACCTTGTATATGAATAAAATGTATATTTCCTCATTTTTCAGTTACATTTCTCGCACACATTTTTCTTTATTTTGTTATTGCTGCGGCATGCAAATTTTATTCACTTGTTTTTCTTTTATTTCCAACAAAAGTAAATTTACTTTTTACAATATTTTGTAAATAATATTTCAGCTGCTGGAACTTTTTTGTAATAAAATGTCAACGCAAATGGAATTTCGGTGCGCTTTTTATTAAAATTGTTGAATTTTTAGAATACATTTAATTCTTTATGGACGCATTGAGATTTTGTCATTCCTTTATATAAAACATAAACCTTTATTACAAATTTGTTTCTTTACAAAATTAATTATATTAAACTAGCAATGTAATTTGTGCGTTTTAATAAAATCAACCGCAAATTGCATTAATCTTAATTTATCTGCTATACATTGTAGTACATAGTAGCAAACGTGCATTTATTAATTGAATGGAATTTATATGCACAAGCTTTGATGGATTTTACTAGAAAGAAAATTAATTTAAAATTTAATACCGAGAGGCGGCGTATAAAAGGGGAACGAAATTGTTATGCAATTGCGCTAACATTTGCTAAACCGTTCAGTTTTTATTGGGAATACTAAATGCACGCTAATTAATGGTATTAAGAGGCGGCAAAGCGTTATTTTTATTGGATGTGAAAATGTTGAATAGAATAGCGTGGCGCGCAAAAAGTTTATAATGTTTATAAAATTACACCACATTAAAACGCTTTTCCAATTCAATTACAAATCGTAAAATTTATACTACTATCCTACTTTGAAAACCCAATCAACAGATTGCTTGTAATGCCAATTAATAAACTCAACATGACATTAAACAATTTCATAAGTTTCCTATGTNATGTGTAAAACATGCAGTTTTACTACCATGTTTTAACTATACAGTAATACTCCATATAGTACGGTTAATTGATTCCATTGTCTATATGAATCCGTACTATACGAGGTATATAATTTATGCCAAAAACGATCATTGGTTTCACGAATAAAAAATAATAAGGTATATCGGGTTCAGTTATATGTAGATGCTTTTCACTCCCATTTTTAGGATATCCATAAATGGTCTTCTTCTTCTTATATATGTTAGCTGTCATCTAAACCTAGCTTTACAAGTTCATTGCGTAGATATTTTCCCAAAGTGTTCTTTTTACCTCAACATTAATATTGAGTACAAAAACGAACATTTTCGCCACATTTTGCTTTATGATTTTTATAAAGACAAGAACACAGTGCAGGCCACCAAAACGTTACGTAACGTGTATGGTGATAAAGCCCTTAAAGAAAAGCGATGTTGAAATTGGTTTGAAAAATTCCGTTCTGGAGATTTTTCTCTTAAAGATGACCAACTTTAAGATCGGCCAGTTGAACTTAATGAGGTTGAAATCAAAACCAACATCAGAAAGATGACAAAAGGTCTTCGAACAAAATGGAAAATACTTAATAGATTAAAGATTTATTTATTAAAAAACAAAACTCTCTTATTTCATTGAACAAATTGACAATTACTTAGTTGCCAACCTGATACAAATGTGACAATATCCTGATTAAAAAACAATAATTTACCTAAAATGTGGAATTTTTGCATATGTTCTAGAAAATTCGACCAAATTGAAAAGATAATACTATAGCAAATCCATACTATACAGAGTATTACAGTAGAATCATTAAATTAACAATATTCTCGTATTAAATCCGAGTACATAAATGTAAAACGATTAATTCATCAAAAGATGAGTGTGAAGTCATGCATGATTAATTAAACATTAATGCCACATTCAATAAATTGCTATCATTATTCGTATATATTTTAAATGCTGCACAATATTTTGTTTATATGTTTAGGTTTATCGATGATGCAATGCGTTAGTTAAAAACCATTTTGCTATTGGCAAAATAGTTGGCGTGTTGTTTCATTCAACGCGATTAAATGAATGCGTCGAATGAATGAAACGAAACCAAACCATGATTATTTAGATTTTAGATTATAAAATATATATTGTATTATTAATAAATCAATTTTAGTTAAAACAGCGCAACCAAATACCATACAACAATATAATAAAATAAAGGTATTTCCTATTCAATTTTTAGTTTAGTTAGATATTTATCTAGCGATAAAAAAATATTATTTCAAATCACTCATTTTACAACTATTTGTTTGAATATAATTAAAGAAATCAGTTTTAATTATGTACACTCTTTACGTAGAAGTAGTACGAGTATTTCTTCGAATACGTTTCCATTATAAAGCACCTCTACAAAGAATTATTTACATATCTAATATTAATTTTGTAAATAGATATTGATTATATTTGCCGCATTTACACAATAAATCATTTTAATTAAATAAATTACTTAATTAGTTCACAAAAATATAATTTAGTATTTCACATATTTCGACTATTAATTAAAACTCTATTTTAATGAACTAATCAAGCAATTACTTAATTTATTTATTTAGATATTATATAATTTTAAATTATACTACATTTTATGATAATAATATTACAAATTCATACATAAAATGTTTGCATATTTTTTATAATATTCACTATATTCCCAACACAGTCGTTGGAAGATAGCTCGGTCGTAAAGTGAGTGTATTAGATACGTTGAGTTAATAAAAAGGGATACATCATTGACAGACAATATAGCTGCTACATGCAGATACGAGTACTTACATACCTGTCTACCTAGATACATAACATCTTACGAAAAATAAAGTTATTTCGTTTAAATTTTTGCAAGTTGGAGTAGTTTATTCCTTCCTAAATGCCTAATGTAATAACTACGATGTTATTTAATTAAAATAAGAATAAGAGTGATACTTGTTAATATTATTTAACGGACATATTAAAAAAATGTAAATTATTTAACATGTTGATAGTATTTCAACATTGTATAATAGTTTTTATTGCGAAATTTAGATATAATAGTAGAAATAATTAGAAACACTAATTAAAAATAGATAAAATTGTCATATAAACCCTTCAATTGCAACGTACTATTTATAAATGCAAAATTGTAGCTATATTTTAAGAAATACAAGAAATACGTATTTTATATAAATTTTCTTCAAGTAATTTCATCTAACTGCATATATTCAGTGATGTACTGATGTTGAAACGCTCCGGAACGTCGTTCCGACACTTCTTTTTTGGAAGGGAACGCGTTCCGGAACTATTTAATATTATTACCTATTTTATATGTCTCTTTTGGCAATAAGGCCGTTGTCAGAATTAATATAGACACTTAAAACTGTTGCTTTACAATTTTTATACAATTTAAGTGGATAAATGTATAAATCCAAGCAAGTGTTGATGAAATAATTCAATACATTTGCGGTGTATGAAAAACATAATTAAATAGCATTTGATTTGACAAGTTTCATAAAGGCGACCGAAATTAAATAACTGCCAAAGCGCTTAGTAGTTTAATGGTTCGTTTTTTCTTTCCTTTCTATGAAAGCAAATAAACGACCATACATTTTCGTATATTTATAACAATCATTAATCAACTATTTTATTGGACAATAAAAACCATTTTAGTTTAAATTAAAAAAAACGCGCAGTGTGACGCTAATTTATTTGCTTAAATAAAAATTTAAATGCGAATTAATATTTGGTGTAAAAAAGGTTATTTGTAATTAGAATGTGCTGCGTATACACTCTCTCTAAAATATAGTGGGTGAAACGTACATAAATATTTAGACCCTTTTGTGTGTGACGCTAACCATGAACTATTCGTAATTAAATAAGATAATGACGTTTTCTTGTAATAATACATTACCGCTACAATATACAACCCGACGCGTTAAAACACAACAAGCGAATGTTTCAACATTTTCAGATTATGCACGTACGTAGGGAAAAGTTGCCATGTTTGGACCACAAAAATGAACTGATGAATATGAAATTTATTAAGTGTACCAACAAAATAATTGCATTTTAGGCATTAAAAATAATTGACTTAAAAAATGTGTTATTGCTCAAAATCAAGGAACTGGTTTCCGCAATTTGAATAATTAAATATTTTGATATTGGAACAACCACCCGCACATATTTTATGCAATATATCATGCCTTCTTTTTTTGGTCTTGCTACATAAAATACAAAACAATGCACCTCCGGATTGTTGCTTCTTCTTATGTAGTTTGTTTAAAATTTTGTGAACCATTTTACTTTAATTTATTATGTAATTGCTTTTTATAACTATAACTTGCTATTTCAACTCTTTTTTGAGCTACAAGTGAAATTGTTTGTGATATTAATTTCGTATCAACAAGACAAATCTGACCATTTTATAATGTGAACTAGTCAGACATACCTTAATACAACTAATTCACGCGTCAGATCGTATGATGGGACGATTTTCACCGATTTCCATACTGACTTCTGACTGATATTCAGACAGAATTGTCGAATTTTATGGTCGAAATTTAACAACTTGTACAATTAATATTTGATATTGAATGAAATTCATAATTTTATATAAAATATTATGGAAATTATGGATAGATAAGTAAACTTTTGCTGTAATAAAGTAAGACTTATTATTATACTTTAATTTAAACAAATTGACGATACTCATTATTATGTTAAAATAACTTATTTTCACTACAAATAAATAAAATTCGCATCTCTTATTGTAATTGCAAATTATTTAATCAAAAATGAGGTTATATTGTAGTAATCATTTTTATTTTTATGTAAAATAACTGGCTTGCTTAATTTTCTACAGATCTCAGCAGTTTTTAGATGACATTGTGGTTTAAATTAGACTACTTTCCCCTACAAAATTTGCCATTGTAATAAAATTATATTACAATTTTATATTTAATAAATGAAAAGTTTAAGTGTTAATAATACATGCAACGTATCCACAACAGGTAGGCTTCTAGTAGTATCAATTTGTTAATTTTCATTTAGCGTACTTTCTATTATATTGCTTTTAATAATATGCCGTACAATTTCCTATATTATACATTTACGTATAAGTTAATTAGAATTTCGTTTTATAAATAATTAATTTATCGATGCACTTTAACTATAATTAATTCTTAATTCGAAACGTTAATAAAAATTCCCAATATATTTATGTATATTGTACATATCGTACATTTGTGAAAGCATTATCGGTTACGCATTACTTGCTTAAAAGTAGCACATAAAAATTCTTGGAAAAAAATTACAATAATGTTACACAAGATGGGTGTTTAATTAATTTGCAATCAATAGTTGACATCTATGTAGAAATTACTGTCATTGTAGGCAATTTAAATAATTATGAAATTAATTCTTGACATTTTTCGTCAATTAATTTAATTAAAATTATAAAAGCCTAACAGCACGGGATTCTTTAATAAAGTTCGAAGCTAAATAACAAATCAATATTCGCTTTGATAAAAAATTAACACAAAGTCAATAATTAATAATTGCTAGTGTTAATTAATTTTGCATTGTGTGTGCGACATTTTGTGAAAAAAATATTGCATATTAACATTAATCAGAATGTGAGTTGCGTAATAATAATAATAATAATAGGCCAAAAAGTATAACTTGTGCACTAGTTTTATTAGGCTGACATGTTCGCCAAATTGCCACCAATATTATTCTTACTACATAATCCAACATCTAATTTGTAAATTTTTTTATTTTACTTATATATTTCAAATTACTTGTAATTCATGTTATTTTGTAATCTATATTTACTTTTCTTTTTAACTAAAATATCGGATCACGTTGTCTAATAAATATTACCTGAAGATGAAGACAAACTGTATTCGAAGAGATGAAATTTTATTAGGTTGGTGCAAAATTATATAGGCTTTTTTTCGCGCCATTATTTTCTTATAAAAAATAGCAATGTATTCATGTACCACTTTGAGAAAGGTTGGAAGGTGGCAGAGTCATTTCGCGATCTCAAGGATCTTTTCTGCGAGGAAACAAAATCAAGTTGAAACATGGTTGAAGAGGTTCAAAACGGGCAGCACAAATCTTCAAAAATGTATCCATTCGAAGATCAGGCACACCTTTCTCAAAGTGGTAGAGCATAATATGGCGAATATGAAGATGATTTTTGCTATACATTTTTGTCCTTGAAAGAAAAAAGATTACTTTTATGAAAAAATAATAAACAAAACGCCAATTTTTATAAGAAAACAATGGCGCGCAAAAAAGCCAAAACAATTATGCACCAACCTAATACTTAATTCATAGCAATAGATATATACATTTACAATTACTTTTAAATTAAAAAATTGAGAATGAACTTAAGCAAGTTTCAATATAGTCGGTTCAATTTTGCTAGCAATAGAAAACGATGGATATATTGTAGGTATTAAAAGCAAAAATAATAAATAATGCTTTCACATTTTTCCTAGATAAACACATTATGTGAACGATTGAATTTATGTATTTATACGTAACATAGTTCAAACGGACATTTTACAAATCTCAAATAAATGATGCAGAACAGTGATATTGTTATTTATGGCTATACATCTACATATATACATATTTTGACATTAATATTTCTTTTAAATTTTAAATCAAAATCTAAAACGTAAATATGACGTGGTGTGTTTTATATGCGTCAGAAAAGGGGCACATGCAAATTTAATTAAATGTAGAATCAAACTCGATAAAATAAACAATAAATTACGGGAAAAGATAATATTTTCTAAAATTTGTACAAACGTATAGCTAGTACGTACATCTGTCGGGCAATAAAATTATCCACAAACGTTTTTGGAAAAAAGAAAAATTATTGCCTTTAAAGCGTTTGATCGAAAAATATTCGCAAAGGCCATATTTTACAGCCGAAACATAAATCAATATTACATTAAACATATAAAAATTTTAACATTACATGTAAGATGGATAAAATATGTCATTAGAGTAATATAAAAATATGAAATATGAATGCATATGAGAGCACACATCCTGACGTAAATTAAATACAACTTGCTTAAGCGCAAACTTGGTATTAGTTTTATACAGCGCGCAAAACTAATTTCTCTTAGAGAAAAATACTGATGTCTTAAAAGTTATTACAAACTTTTACTCAAAACACGTTGCGAGAAGTTTTCAACAAATTGCATCAAGTTGTGTTGATTAGCATGTATCTCCTTCGTTGATAAATTGGCGGGCGGTGGTGCGCTATGCAACGAATAGCGTATAATTAAAAATATATTTATCATTTTGAAATTTTAATTAGAAACAATATAGATTTCATTTTATATATATTATTCGCTAAAGCAGTGTTTTCCAGCATAGGGCCCACATCACACATTTTTTTGATTTTTGACGACTTTCTTCCAATTTTTCTTTGATTTTTGGCATTTTCAATCAAAACATTTAAAGATTTTTCTCAAAATCGCCCCAAAAAGTAAGAAGAACGCAGTTTTCCTTATATTTTTAATCAATGATGGTAACTTTCATTAAAAAATTTGATGGAAAATGCTAAAAGAGCAAAAAATATTGCAAAAATTGGCTTTCACCCTAAGAAAAACTTATCCCAAAGAGCTAAAATGGGGCACAGCACAAAATACATAGATCAGTGTTTCCCAAAGTGGAATAAATGTTATTCATACCCCTGCATTAGAAAAAATTATACGCTTATTTTACCACGTTTTTCAGGTTGTCTGTCTGTTTGTATGTTTGGTCAACATCCTGAAATCGATTTAAACTTATTTTGTGAATAGCCAAAGCTTGGCAACTTTTAATATAGCCCAAAATCAAATGATAATGGATTCTTTAATCACTTTCCTGCCCCTAGAGAGAGAGAGAGGAGTAATTGTAATTATTTTTGCAACTCAATTTTCAAAGCTAGGTTGACATATGCATGAAAAATTTGATAATTACCTGTAAGTTTTTGATATAAATTCTAAAATATGTTTTTCAATAATTTTTTCATTCGCCTTTTTTACAATTTCATTAAATCTGGTTTTGTATTTAACAATAGTAGGCTATATTTAACATCATACAACAATAATACCTTTCTACAAAAATATCTCTTTCTCTCCTTCCGAT
>JARJDW010000325.1:0-13366 GCA_030264715.1 Adinopsis sp. GC000173
TTGATTGTGGACAAGCCTCCATCCATCCATCGCGTAATAAATTACATTCACATCAAATATTACGCGCATCTTCCTTGTAGCAATAAGAAACTCGTAAACGCCAGCCAACACATTTAATTAAAAAAAATCATTTACTACTTTTACTTAACAACCATCCACACTAGATTCTTTCTCGTACATATAACATTTCAAGTCTATGACAAGGTCTTTTGGAATAATCACACTTTCATATTATTGATGGCCCACTTTAATATACATTCGAGAAAAAAAATACAAGATTGGAATGTAAAAAATTCCTCAATAACAAACAAGCAAACAACAGCACAGTATTTATATAATCGAGAAAGAAATGTGCCAAAAAATTATATTATATTATATGCTTTCGTTTCACTCTCATAAGTATATTATTGTATTATTAAATCAACGCAACGCAACTCGGAAGTGTTTAATAAATTTTCAAGTTGAAGGAAATGTTCGATTTGTTTATTTACACCGGGGGGACTGCATAACACCCAATAGCACGAACGAACAAAAAGCATAGCGGCAAGTGGAATTTCTACATGGCACGGCGGCGCACGGGAGCAAAAAAAATTGTTGTTGTTGAAACGATTTAATTGACAACTGGCGCCTCGGCCACAACCACCTCGTTTACGATTATCAGATCACAAAATTACACCTTCGAAACAAAACCATCATCGCGCGCTGTACCAAATTTTCCTTCGAGCGATTATATAATGAGCAAAATAAAAAAAATGATAAGCACATAACTGGCGCCTAAAACTTTCTTTTAAACTCAATATACTATATATACATATTTTTTTTATTATTATGTAGCAGAGCAACTTTACAACACAACCACAACAACAACAACCTTGGATAATTTTTCTTTTCAATATTAATTAATTCAAGGTTGTTGATTTATGCTTTTAACGATATTATTTTGCATTTCTTAAAGTGCAATCAAGGCTGAAACGTTGCCAAATGCGCGTATAGGCGCAATATCGTTTCAAATTTGGTTATTTTTATTATCAGTAGAATATTAAATTGCTGCCTTTCATCATCGCAATTGTTGCTGAATGTAAATAAGATTAAAGCAACGCAAAATTGCTTCATTTTAATAGATTTTTACGTTGACATATAATTATTTATTCACGATACGCAAAAGCAAAACTGATTTATTGTTCGTTTTGAATTTTGTTAAAAATATTGGGTGTACAACTTAATTCCGTCGCTTTTCGAATGATTTTGAGGGTTTCTTAAGGTCACTTATCTTGCAATAATATGCAGTAGGTAGGTATATAGCATATTGAGTTTCATACAAAACCCTGATTTTTGAGGGTGTTAAAGATGGAAGAATTTGTGTTATATAAGAAGCATTGTTCATTCTGATTACTGATTATTCCGACGAATGCAGCACGATTTAGCAGATTACCGATTCACTTCCTTTGCAGAAATCGAAAATCGGCTCTTAAATTGGATTGCCTCAAAGACGAGGCACTTTTTTGAGATGACATTCAAAAATTGCTGAAAAGAGCGAAAAAGGCCGCCGTAANAAGGCCGCCGTATACGATAGACAATACTTCGATTAATCTCTTCAATCATTATTATTTAGATTTTAAACAGTTTTGAGCTCAAAAAAGCCACACAATTAAGTTGTACACCCAATACAATACTATTATATTTCCTGCACAACATTATTTTTATAATAATTGTGCAATAAAAATACTATTTATTGAATTACAATAATTAATAATCATAATAATTAGATTGCGTTTATAATGCTACACATTAAGTCGTTACTTCTTTGTAAGAGTTATTCTATTAATAAAACTTTTATCATTTCTGAGTAATTACTCGTAGCAGTCAATTAATAGTTGCATTTTAAAACATGCATGCTTTTAATCATTATGCAAGAGTGCACATTTTCTTTTTCAATCATTCAACAAGAATGAAAATTTGAGAAATATTAAGTGTCAAGTAATTTCATTAATTTACTAATTCTTAGGACTGGGCAATGTTTATAGCAACTGAAATATATGTAGGAATAAGTTAAAATTAGAAGTAAAAACACATAAAATAATATACACACTTAATCAATAAATGTTATATAAAATAAAATGAATCTAATAAATTTTAAGAAAATTGTTGCAACTTTTGAGTTACCATGTTCTATTCTATTTACTATGGAGTGTGTTCCAAGAGGAAGCAGACAATGTTTTATATATTCTAAGAATTTTAGGTATATGTGCATTAAATATTCACAAACTTTAAAGCATATTCTATCTACTTTTTCTGATACATTAGAATCATTAGATTTACTGCCACAAATAAACGTTTTTTCATCCATGAATTGGGAATTAATTACGAATTATGGTGGACACATTTTTAAAGTTTGAGCTGTCCTAGAATAAATACAACTTAGTGCATCCTTAAAACAAATTATAATATAGGCATAGTTTATAAACATTATTGTTTTAGTATTAGAAGAACATGCCCATAAATTATATAATTTGACCACCAATTTCTTGAGTTCTAGATTTGTCTTTTGGGAAAGGGCAGCAGTTATAGACATCCAAAAGACAAATGTAGACAAAAGACAATGGGATATGTCTATAGCTGCTGCTCTTTCCCGAAAAACAAATCCAGCACTCAAGAAATTGTTGGTCGAATAATTATTTTCTTAAAATAACTTTTATTTTATCTTACTGAAATATTACGTCTTTCCAGAGAGGCACCCTATAATACAAAAAATAGCATGTAGTAATGGCTCTATCTTTTATTGAATATTATTTATACATATCTAGATGCAGATCCATTTATTTATTAAAAATTTTTTTGTATGATGCAGACCTACTTTTATATCTATCAGCCGTAATCCAAATGAATTAACTTTTGCATATATGGATAAACAAACGTAATGGAAAACACATGTATATGTGAATTTGGTTAGAAACAGGAATTTGTAGCAGAACAATATTACCATCTTAAAATTTGTCATCGTAGCATTTAAAATATTTATAAAAATAGAAAATATCAACTGGAAATAGTCAGAATCAAAAAAATTATTGCTGCTGCTTATTGTGTGATACATACTGGGCAAAAAAGAGTAAATCATTCGAAAAACAATAAACGCTTGACAGATTCACTATTTTTTTTATTTGTTCAATAATATTTTACTGTATTTTTATTAGTATTATATATTCAATTCTTTAAATCCTGTTCATAATCTGCAATACCCAATTTTGTATTTTTTTATTTGCGTTAATAAAGACAATGCAATATTACGATTGATGGTAATCCGGAGAAAAATTGATGGGAATTTACAAAAGCAATTAATAAAACAATGAGTATTTAAAATCAGTACTTATTTGAAATAAATAATACATTTTTGTGGATTTAAATGCCAAAACGTGTGCAATTAATAGATATTAAAAATTATAAAATAGGTAACTATCATTAAAAAGTATTTTATTGCAAATACGATGTTGTCTAGCTACTTTCTGGCGTTTCATATATACAATAATAATAATAGTAGTAAAGTAAAATTTATTAATTTTCTGGCTTACTTGCAAAAATCATGCTCTTTCATTAAGTTGACGGAACCGAATGAAAGCAAACCCATTGAATAAATCTAAAACCTATTCAATAAAATAAATAACAAATATTGTTATTTTTTTAATAATCGCTGTGGTGATTTTCTTAAACGCAACTTTAATTTTATGCATGCATTTAAAATGGAAAAGGAAGAGGAAATGTTTCCGGTAAACTACCGCATGCAGTTCCTCTACATGTTTACTTTTTATTACAATGCACAGACGTTTAATGCACTTTTATAGTTTATAAAATATATATATATACAATATATAAATAACTAATTTATTTTATATATTCATGCATTAATTAATAATCGCCTAATTAAATCTGTAACAGCATGAGTTTGAAAAAAAAACGGAAGGAAGTTGATTTAATTGTTCATAAAATATTTTTTCTTGTTAATGCCAATTTGTGAAGGTGTGAAATTGTTAATTGTTGCAATTTTAATTAATCAATAGTTTTATTTTTAATTATGCGAGCGTTTAGAAAATGAATATTATGTAGTTAGTTATATTACATTCGCGCTCATTCCTCTCAGCACTATTTCATTTTTATTTATTTAATATATTTACATTTTACATAAAATTATAATTTGCAAATAAAGAGTTTAATGGTCAATAAAAATAAACTTTTGGATATGTTTATTTAACATTATTTGAAATTAAATTAGTTAATCATAAAACGTTATATAATTTTAAATATTACTTCTATAAATTTAGGCTATGGTTGTGAAGTAAACAATTCATTTGCCTTTAGTCTGTTTCGTAAAATTTAAGCAAATTTTCATATAAAATATCTTCTCAACTAAACATTCTAGAAATATTTTTTAACGTATTTTATTGATTACACCTTAGACTAAATTGGATGAGACTATTGAGATCAATAATTTATTTAATTAATTACTTATGATTTAAATAAACACTGCATTTTTAATTTCTCTTGAATAACTAATTCAAAAATTAACTTTTTTAAAATAATATCAATGTACATATCCATTTATGATTGGATCCTACATGTTAAAATGAAAATTGTTATTTAGTTGGACGATTTTCGTGAACTATTAATTAAAATCGAAAACTCATTTGCCTTTAATCTTTTTCATAAAATGTAAGAAAATTTTAATATGAAATATTTTTTCCACTGTATATTTTAGAAATTTTCTTTTAACCTATGTTATTAATTCAAGTACTTTTGCCGCCACTATTGGATCAATAATTCATTCAATTAATTACTTATGCTTAAAAAACAATGCATTTTTAATTTCTCTTAAATAACCTTTAAAAATTAATTTGTTTAAATTTAAAATCAATGTACATACCTATTCATGATTTAATGCACTACATGTTATTTAGCGGGACGATTTTTTTTTAATAGTACGGAAAATAAATTTGAAATTATTTGTAATACACACAAATAGTTCTAGGTATTTACTGATTTCTAACTTTTTTGTTTATTAATATTTTTACACGATTCTTTTACAAAATCATAGTTATTATAAACGAGTTGCTAACTTCGTAAACGTATTTATACTTCAGTTTATCAAATTTATTATAATGTGATATAATTTTTAAACTTTATTACCCACTTGGCAATGTTACCTATTTTACATTTCTATTGTTTCTGCTTTTATATTTACAGCATTTTTAATTTATCAACTTTATTATGCACTTACTTATATTGTAATATAAATTTGTAAATTTACTATTTATTTATGAACAACTTATATAAACTTTGTATACATAAGTTTATACTTGTTTTTGTGATTTAAATTATTTATATTATAATATATTTTGTTTTTTTTATTTTTAATGATAATCTATTGCTAATTTATTACTTAAATTTATCAACTCCATCACATTCTAATATAATTTCCAAAATTAAATAATATTTAAAGCAGTAATTAAGACAGAAGTATCATAAAAAATAATTCATTCTTAAATTTTACTAAATGTTTCATTATTTATATATAAGCATTCATTTTTAATCAACTTTTTAATTTACGATAGTTTTAAAAGTTCATTACTTATAAACTACTTAATTCAAATCTATTAGTTATATTTTATAGATATTAACTTTATGTTTACTGTATTTAAATTTATAAGTATTTACAAACTTTATGACTTTTCATTTATATTTATTTATAAATTTTTATCAACTTTAACGCATTCTAATATGTATAATTTTTATAATCAAATAATATTTAAAAAAATAATTAATATAGAAGTATTTCCCATTCAGTCTTAAAGTTTACCAAATGTTGCATTATTTATACAAGTAGGTATTTAATAACATAAACTTTATTAGGTTGTAATTTAATTTCAAACATTTATTAATTATTTATAAACAAGTTAATTCACATCTATTATTTATATTTAATAAATATTAACGTCTTATGTTCACTTCATTAAAATTATAAGTGTTTACAAACTTTATGTCTTTTCATTTATATTTGTTTATAAACCTTTTTATTCGGTAATATCCTAAATATATTGTTCACTTAAGAACAAGTTGATTAAATTCTATTATTTATTTATATAGTTAACTTTCGTAAACATTAACCGCGGTTTCATGTATACTTTTTTACTTAAATTTCTATAAAATAAAAATACAAATTAGCTAATATAGTATTCAAACAGAGATTTTAATTCAATTTGAGAAACATTAACTTTTTAGCACATTAAACCTAAATTGACTTTACATGTAACGTTATAAAATGAAGAAACAAAAAATAAAATCGTACTTACACAATCAATCAATTGATTGTTAACTACGCGGCGAAACCAATTAAAAAGCACAAAAAATTTTAATTTACATCATGCACGTGTCGCTCACACGCAGTAAAAACAAATCACATAATCTACATCTAATTAAATCGGCTTTTTTCGTATTACCCGTTTAATAAACGCAATTATTTGAAAAACATATTGTTACAATTAAATTCTTCAAGACTTTCACTGTGTGTCTGTATGTGTGTGTACGCGTTTGAAAATTGAAAAATGTCATCTAGACGCGCGCAAGCACATAATACAATTTACTTTCTACAACGTTTGTATTTTTTATTATTACATATAATCGGCAATTAGTATTGCATATAGGTGTGCACCAGCCGGTTGACGATTTAAATAAAATGCGTGCTAGCCAATTTAGTATAGGCAACTATGTATGCTAAATATTGTGCGTTTAGCCAACATTCTACGTAAGAACATTTCGTATTTGCGGATTTTCGTAAGAATTATGATATAAAAATGAGATGGAATAAGTATTTTTAAATCAGAAGTAGACATTTATAAAAAGTTATTACTATAAAATGCATATACACGCCAGTAAGTTAACTATTATGCGCAGTCTTGAATGGTCTTGAAAAGTAAAAAAACACATGTACGGTTTAACTATTGTTAGATTTTTCAGCATTTGAGCTAGATACATTGTCTCTTATGTCCCTGTTTTACCCATAGTTATAGCAGTTGCTCCGCTCTCTGTTTGTACCAAGTAAGAACAACGTTCAGTGATCATATTATTATGATCGTAAGATTTACCAAGAGACAAAATTCATTCTAGTATCTCCTTTGAGGCAACACACTATTCCCATACTAAAGCAAAAGCAATGTTTAAGGGCAAAACAAAGGCGATGGAAACAACCTAGCTAGCTGAAATGTTTCAAAAACTCACTAGTTTTATGAATTTTTTCTTGCTTTGAAAGGAATTAGCCATTTATATCTAGGACCGGAGTTGAGTGGATTGGATATAATCAGGTATTACGGGGTCCCGCACTTCAACATGCTTTATATATAAAATTGATATGAACTTTAAAAAAACTGGTATAAAAATAGATAACTTAGTTTTCAAAAATTGTAAATGGTTAAAAATGCAGCTCTTTTCTTTTCATTGCTGGTCATTTAGAAACGCGCACTCAAAAAAATATCAACTGTTTAAACTAATTAAGCTAATTGAATTAAGGTAGATAGAACTCAATTGTAATTAAATAGGTAGTATTGTGTTGAAGAAGAACATCTATCCTCAAATTATACGTAAAATTAGATTGACTTATTATTTATATTCTTATAATGCTTTATCACCTCGCGTAGAATAACTCCGTGATTCTCGACTTATTCTTCTATATCCTCTTGACTTGTGTCACCGGATTTACAGCAGACATACCTTTAATGGCATTGACTTTTGCCCACTTTGTTTCAATACTAAAAAAATTGTAAAAGCAGCAGAGTTTAATTCGTTCCATAAACGACCTCGTAACTCAATCCAGCTCGTACCTCGAACGAGATGCATAATCAAATAATTTTATCACCCGACGCGAAAACTTATCGAATTACAACTCGTATCCCGGAATCCGCTCAATTCTCAACCAGAATATTAGTCCGAGTCGCAGCTCACATCTCAAAAAGACTCGTATGTGGAGCCGTTTAAATCTGGAAGTTAGTAGAACATGCGAAAATTTTACCTAGAACAGTAAACGAATTATTAATGCTCAAATCAACTGCGAATAATTATGCTTCAACCTTCTATCAATATACCATTACTTTAAAGAATGAAAGTCTTTCCCATCTACATGTAGGTATTATAATTTTTATTAGAAAATGAAAAAATTATCTTTTACAAAATTAGACTTATGTAATAGTGTAAGTAAACATTACAAACAATCTTAAATAAATATAGTTTCGGATCTTTCACGTATACTTAATTAATGCGCTGATGCATAACAAAATATTTCCTCTGTGTGTGGAGAACATAAAAATACTTTATTAGATCGAAAAGATAGTTGTTATAGTTTAGGAAGAGTTTGCGCTGGCTTTATGTAACAAACAACAATAAGAAAATAAAAATCAATAAAGTTAACAATTACATAGCCTTTTAGACGTGTTGTACGGTAATGTAGAATAAACACTACATTGTACAACTTACTTTTACGTAACACACATTTTTATACTATTAATTTGAATGAATTACTCGAATGCGGCAATTTTACAAATTATTATTATTAATACTGAATCTATTTAAAATAAGTGTAATGTAATTTTTTTCTCGACGTGATGCATATTGTAAAATGAAAGTATACGTAAGTATCGCTAAGGATGTTATTCAACATCAATTCCGCTGCATAAGATTGTACTTTTTTATCTTTAGGCAGTAAGCACATAATACATAATTTAGAATAGTTGTTAGCGTTGTTAGCATTTTCATTACATGCACTAACTAACTAAACAGATTCAAAACATGAACTTATTTTTATTCCTCCCACTACCAGATCGCACTGTATGTCTATTATATGCATTATATGTTTATTATAGATTGTAATTGAATAATTTACTTGTAAACATTTACACATAAACGCTTTTAAATATTCCTTCAACTAGTTTGATTTATATATTTACTGTTTTCGATATTTCAAGTGTGGAAACCTATTGAACAACACTGGTTTATAATTACATTGCGCAAACGCGATTACTACAATGACATCTACGAATCAACAATCATATTAGTGATAATATATTAGTTAGATAGAACTGGCAATTTTGTAAGTACTTGTATCATTTTGCATATTCGATGCCTTATCTAAACTTCTTTTTGTTTTAATTCAGTTTCGGTAACGTGATAACTCCCCAACTTTGCAGTTCAATGGTGATTGTGGTATTTAATCAACATCAAATAGAGGAAATCTTGCTACGAAACATGTAATAACAATAACAATGAGATAATTAGATTTCAAACATAGAAAATATGGATCTAAAAACTTGCCGCGTTTGTGGTGATAAAGCTTTGGGATATAACTTTAATGCAGTTACGTGTGAAAGTTGCAAGGCATTTTTTCGACGCAATGCCCTCGTGAATAAAAACTTCCGATGCCCTTTCTATTCGAAATGTGATATAACAACAGTAACACGACGGTTTTGTCAGAAATGTAGATTGAATAAGTGCTTTGAAATTGGAATGAGGAAGGACTATATCATGACAGAGGAAGATAAAGAATTAAAACGTAAAAAGATACAACAGAACAAAGCGATGAAACGTTCGCAGGGATTTGCATTTAAAAAGAATTTTAAGAAGATGAAGAAAGAGCAATATTCGGGCGAAGATAGTTCGGATGGAGATAAACAAAGCAATTCACAGTCAAATGATGAATATATCAACTATTCATCGCCAGATACAACCGAAATTCAAACCTGCATCCTACCAAGCACAAACAATTGTTCCTCAAGGAGTGACGACAACAATCCATTATTGAATTCCTTAATCAACAACAATGAATTTATTTGTAACCGCAATGCTGTAACAACCAAGCCATCTACGACGAACACGGACATGGCGAAAGACATTTTAGAACAAGTGCAAAGGTAATCCTTACGCATCATTCGATTGATAAGATTAGTAATAAATTATTTTTAGAATCCCAATCGAAGCAAATTCGATCGAATCGATATTGTGTGAGGCGATCAAATTAGAATACGATGCATATTCCTCTCTACAGCAAAGCCATGGCAATTCCAGAGAACTGAATGATGCTGAACGCGCTAAATTAAACGAGCTTATTGTTGCTAACAAAGCACTGCTGACGCCCGTTGATGATGATTTATCTAATTTGGTAGCTGAAGATTGCATGCTTAAGGTAAAAATATGCTAAAATGATCAATTAAAATCACTTTTAAATTATGACGATGGTATTAATTGCTATTTTAATTTCATAATTATTTAATGATTCATAATAAGTTAATTATATTTATACTCTGTTCAAAACAAGTTTCATGATAAAATGACTATAATTGTACGGCGTTGATGATTGGATTACTACAACCCGTAATATTGCTTCCTAGTTTTATGAATATGAAATATTTTGTTATTTTTTATAGGCGAAATCGGATCAATCGCTTTTCAGCGATCCGGCTTTGGTGGATGTGATAAATTTAACCGCCGTTGCAATTCGCCGCCTAATAAAAATGGCTAAAAAGATTAATGCGTTTAAGAATATGTGCCAGGAGGATCAAGTAGCTTTATTGAAAGGTGGCTGCACCGAAATGATGATACTACGAAGTGCCATGAATTACGATTCCAGTAAACAAACGTGGAACGTACGTTCTACTACTAATAAAAATGTACCAAATAATTATAAAATCAATTCAATTTATTCACAGATCCCACACACAAAAGAAGATTTAGGTGCAATTAAAATCGATGTTCTTAAACAAGCTAAGGGCAATATATACCAAGAACATGAACGATTTATAAAAACGTTCGATCCAAAGTGGCGTTGTGATGAGAATATCGTATTAATTTTATGTGCAATCACATTATTCACGCCGGATCGTCCAAGGGTTATACATCAAGATGTTATAAAACTAGAACAGGTGTTCAATCTTATCATATGGCTAAAACAACTGATAACGTTTTTGTATGTTTTTCGTAGAATTCGTACTATTACTTGTTGCGACGCTACTTGGAAAGTGTCTATCCAGGTTGTGAGGCCAAATCCACATTCCTCAAATTAATTCAAAAGATTTCTGAACTGCACAAAGTAAACGAAGAGGTAATAAATTGTTATCTGGATGTAAATCCATCTGATGTCGAGCCATTACTTATTGAGATATTTGATCTTAAATACTGAAGTTTCGATCATTGTTGATTTTTATATATAAATATGTATATTTTATTAATTACAAAACTGTAAATTAAGGATCGTAAAAGAAACTTTGATTTGGCTTAACACTCTTGCTAATACTTCCTGTTTTCCTCCGGCCTGTGTTTGACGTGTCTTTCCGACCTAGTATTGGACTCGAATTGCCGCCAATGTTTCGTATAATGCTCTTAAAACTCTTCGTTTGGCTTGTTATTTCTTGAGCTATTATGTAGAAATCATCAAGCATATCTGGAGGCGGATCCACTTGGCAAGGTGTCACAGAAACATCGGAACCTTTATCCAACAATAATGCAATTCTTCGTCTTAGAGAATCATTTTTATTCTGCAGATATTGGATTTCATTCGATACCTCTTCATAATGCATCAATTCGGGCGTAGGCATGTACTAAAATTCATAAAATGAGAATTGAAATTTCCATGTTTTGAATACATGCTTGAAAGATTGATGCTAGAAAATTGTGCAATGAAACTAAACATGTATCCTGCCATTGCTTCGTAAAATGTAACGAAAAAATGGGATTTTCCTCTGGATTTTTTATGTAGGGTAACACTAAAACGCACAAAATGAATGTACGTAAAGCAGATACTGTAGATAACTTACTAAACCAATCTTTCCATTCAGCTTGATTTTGTAATTCTGGTGTCATTTTAGCAAAGAAATCAGCAACTTTATCATTTTTTCCAGCAATAACTGCATTTACAAGGTACATTTTATAAACAGCATTTTCCAGTTTCTTTACACCTAGAAAATATGAATAAGTACATCAATTAGAACATAAAATAAACATCAAACCTGGTGTAAAGTGGCTTTCTAGCTTCGAAAACATATGATTTTCTAAATGTGTCCATAGTTCTTTTATGCTTATTAAGTCATAGTTGTTTATAAAATGCAATAATTGTTCAATTATCTTATCAGCACGAAAACTTTTATCTTTATCGATCTTTAGGTCATTCTCAAATGTTTTTAAAGTATTTCCAAATCCACGAAATACTAAATATTCTTTGATTATTTCATCCAAGTGTTTTGTGTGCGCCATTATGACAGATTGACATTGACAGATAAACTACAGAGTAGTGAAGCGGATAAACACTATTGGCCACAAAGCAACTATTAGGCAATTATTATACATATAAATATACTAGGGGCTTTGAATAGTTTGTTAATTAAATAATTATATTCTAAATTGGAAGGTGAGAGGTGAGAAAAACTTGAAAATTAAAATTTCCATATATATTTGAATTGAGCGCCAATATGTTGAAATGATGGTCTGGTCCAGTCTGGTCTTACAAAGCAGGACTACCGCCACCCATGTGACAGAAGCCAAACTAAAGTTTAGCGTAGACATAAACTAATTTATTTGTACATTAAAAAGTGTACATTAAGTTGCCTATACCAAGAAATTCAAATTTTATAAATATTCTATTGATATTTTATAAATTTAAAGTGATATGAATAGAATAAAAGAGTACAACTATATAAAGGAATACAGTAAATATAAATTGAATCGGATATTTGCACTCTTATGAGCGTATTTAAAAAAATTCAAAGGTTATAAGCATTAATTTGCTAAAATTTTGGTGCAGCCGCCGGTATTTACTGCCGTAGCTTTATCTAAAATAGAGCAATTGGGCTCAAACTCGCCGTGGTGATATATTTTCGGATCCCCTACGAGATGTCAAGCTCAAATTTGCAAGAGAAGAAAGTTGATTTTCTTCGAAAAATAACCGTCATTTATAGGTATTTAAGAGGCCCGTAAGCCCACTTAGAAATGGAATAGAGGGCTCAAAATTGGCTCAGCAATAGACATTAGGCCCCCTTACGAGATGACATGCTCAAAAGTGAGAGAATAAAAAAAAACTTTTTTTGGTCAACAAAACGCCAAGAGGTACCCCTTACGATTTTTGCGATTTCTGACGAAAAATGGATTTCGCTTAAACTCAGTTCCTAGCTGTATTTTGGCGT
Source organism: Adinopsis sp. GC000173 (assembly GCA_030264715.1). Taxonomy (NCBI): domain Eukaryota; kingdom Metazoa; phylum Arthropoda; class Insecta; order Coleoptera; family Staphylinidae; genus Adinopsis; species Adinopsis sp. GC000173. The sequence goes on from JARJDW010000325.1 coordinate 13,203, forward strand.
TCTAAAGCCATTCCGATTGAGTAATCGTGGGAGTCCACATGCGTATTTTGAATAATAAAAAAGTTATAAGCATTTAAAATTTGACTAATTTTAATTTGAATTATTGTGAGTTGCGCATTGGCGCCACCTGTTTGATGATAGCCAAAGTAATTTGTAGCGTAGAC
>JARJDW010000335.1:0-50723 GCA_030264715.1 Adinopsis sp. GC000173
AACAACAAAATTTGAACTATGTGCTTTTAGTTTAAAACAATTAAAGCGCCGCTAATTATTAGCGATATGAATAATTATAGTAGATATTGAATAATATTTATCTAGTATTTAACAGTTTAATAGTGAATACTCATTTTATTTGTTTAGCATTACAAAGACGCGATTTTCGTTGAGAATTTTGATAGAATTAACAAAAATATATAATTAAAATTTCATAATCAATTTAATTCCGTCATTAATTAATTCTGCCATGCTAAAAATACGATACAGTTAATTAAATGAAGTTTACTTACAATAGTTTATAGGTTATGATCGTCATGATAAAGTTATCTGTCCGGTAAATGCTAGTAATGCTAGATAATAATTATACTATGTATTTTGCTAAAATAACTTTTTCCTTTTACATATCTGTATGTTTTTTCGATTATAGTAGATATTCATAAATTCTATCTAAGTGTGAATGAATAAATATTAGTCTAGGAATGTCGCATTTTGCTATTAACAAATCTTTGTCGGGTAATTTTGCAACGAACTTGCATCACATGTATATAATTAAGCATTTTAAAATGCCTACACTTTATAATATCATTATCATAATATGCTAAACGTGAGAATTGGTATGTGATTATCTCGACGTAGATGACAACTGATAGATTAGAGTGAATATAGTCGACATAGAGAATTAAATATTTTTTAGTATGTGTGTGTATGTGGGGCGTAATGGCACATGTTCGTATTTCCTTCTATCTATTCATCTATGCCGTACGTATATGTATGTGTATAGATTTGATATCAATACGTTGAGATTTTTAATCATGTCCGGAACCTTTTATGCAAACCTCGGTAATTTGGCATCAGCCCTTAGCAATTGCACAAATTGATTTCGATGGTGCGGCGAAGAGCGGCCGAGAGGGGCGCGTGCCCGTATGTTACCCGTCCACGTCTAGGGGAGTTAATAGCCGGGGTGGTTATCCTCTTTATATATATATATATGTAACACACACGGGGATATGTAGTACCCCTTTTTTGTGTGTATGTCAGACATGTGTACTTATGAATTATTATATCATAACTGGTGTATAATAGCATCGCTTAGTGCACGATCATTCCTCTTTTTTTGGGGCGATTTGGTTTCTGGTTAGGTGTGAGGGGTTTATATAAGTCATATTTACAAGTGGTATCTATTATTATTAATTGCATTCCATTATGATAGCATAATAATTTAATTCAGTCAATTCTCAATGATATAAATTGATACATTCAATTAAAATTCTTTCATAAAAAGTGCACAAATTAAATTGTATTTGGGTTTGGAAGTTAGATTTTTTAGAATTTGAAAGAATCATTAAATATTTTATTTGGTTTGATTAAGTGTTTAATTAATTATTTCTCACAAGAGTGAGGTTGCCAATGCTGTTTTCCTAAATGTTCCTAACATTTCCACAAAAAAAACAAGGTTGGCAATGCTTTATTCTTAAATGTTTCTGACATTTTTATCAAAAAACAACCTAACCTATATCAAATGATACTAATTCTCCCAATAAAATTCTATATTGCATTTGATATTTGATAGAGAATAAAATTGTAATGTGTTATAGAACAAATATGTGAAGAAAATCGCATCAAATAAGAAATTTACGTATGTATTACAATCTGATATCTTTTATTTCTGCAAAATTTTCTTACGGACCGGAGGTTGAGAAACATCTCCATTCTTCTATGACACCATAACTTAATGCACGCATTATTACAAAATCCAAATTGATTAAAATGCTTGAAAGAGTGGACAAAAATAATTAAATTTCTCAAAATCAGATTTTACCAAATTTGGATGGTTCGAAACCAGCTTTTTTTTCTTTTCGACTTTAATCATTAAATTTCCTAGCTGTGTGCGACAAACAACATTATTTCGATGTCATGTTAAGCCCACATTATTAAAATTAGTTCAAAGTTATGACACAATAATAAATTAAATCTAGCAGAAAAAATATGGAGCCATAAAAGGAGATTAAGTTTTTTTTAAGTGTAGACGTAAATTAATAAATCGTTACTAAATATTTAAATTTTACAGGTAGATGTAGAGTTAGCTAGTTGGTTTTTTTCATTTCATTAAGCGCAATGTTTTGTGATAATTGTTAATTGTGTATATGATTTATTTATTCAATTTGCGTATGGTAATCGGCATTTAGTTACTAATAAAACACACCTATATTTAGACTTACTTTGATATTACAAAACAATTCATTATTTAATAAAGTAAAACAAAATGTATTATATACGGCTGATGTAAATAAATACATTAAAAAACAAATATAAAATCCCACATTAGAGGAGGCAGAGAGTAAAAAAGTATGTCTAATTTTATTTAACTAACAACATGTTCGGTGTTTTTTTTGTTTGAATGACAATTAAGTGGAAAAAGAAAAATGTGTGTTATTTGAATGAGGGAATATAAAAAGTCTATAATAATTAGGTGAGGAACTCGTTAGGGCCGGTTTATTTTATTCGAATGTAGGTTTTGATAATTACAGCGGAAGCTGAGCCCGCGGCGGACCTTCCCAGAACTAACAAGGATTCTTTGTGCCCGCTTTTATATTATAAATTACTTCATTCGACTGCCAAATGGTCGTCCTCTCTTTAATACACCCTTTGCATGTAATTATCACCAGCACTTTGCAAACTATCACACACACACGCAGTGTGTTTCGTTATACTATATACCTACCTACTGCTACTACCTCTACAAGCTTAGTGTGTGTGTGTGTGTATGCACATTATTTATCTCACATAAATTTCGTATAATCACGTTTTTTTTACCACGTTTAGCGGGGACGAAGCAATTCCATTTTTATTGTTCGCGTGAAAACAGTTCATGTTGCAAAGCGAATGCATTTGCATATTTGAAAATTTATTTTTTATGGTGGTTTTATCACAATTATTGATTCAAGCCTGCCTTTTATCAACATTAAAACAATCATTCGTATTATTTGGTCATGTGAACGCTCGAGCGTTGCACGTTGTTGCTGTTGTTGAGAGGGTTGAAATCGCGTGAGGTAGCAAGGTGTGTTGCAGGTAATTAGCGCATTAGCGTACACCGCCTACAATCTTCACGCACTCGTGCATGTCTTAAAACCGAATCACATCTAGATGATTTAACCTCAAGACTGTGATATTCGTATTACACATTAAACCGATTATGATAATTCGAATCACGCACATACACATATACATACACATACATATATAGCTACCTACCTACCTACCTACGATTTCTTGTTGTTTGTAAAACGCGATATCCTACTTCCGTCTATTAAAACATTCTTTCGGAAACCGCAGCAGCGATTCTCCGCGCGGCGCTCACTTATTTGTTATTTTTACAAGGTGATGCTTTACTAGATTATTCACTAATAGACAATCATTTGCTGCTTGGGTGGTTTAAGCCAACTCTGTAATTATCTTGTTGGCGGGTCTTCCAGGAACCCGCATACATCTACTAATAAACACTACGAACGAACGATAGTTGTTAGTTGTTTTTTTTTTTCTAAAACTACCGGCCATCACTCATTCACATTTCGGTCCTTAATTTATTATTTCATTCTTTCTCTCAACAACATCCCATTTCTAAATTTATGTAACACTATTATATTAATGATATGTAAATAATTAAAGGAATAGATATCAAATATTGATTCCAACTATTATTAAACGACGCTTTGACTTTCAGACTTAAATATTTATTTATGCTAATCGACGTATATATACTTGTTTCAATTAACTATTAAATTATCTAACAACAAATATTGATTTAAATGATTTTTTATTAAAATTAGAATCTAATTTAAAATAGTAATTGGTATATCTCCGATTAATACGGTGTTTTTTTACATTTGCGTTTTTACATGGTTTTCAAAAACATACAACTATAAAAAGCATATTGAAAATAATATATATATTTTTATTCATTAAAGGGAAATTTTAATGCGCTTTTCCAACTTCATCTAGTAGCATTAGCAGTGAAATTTATTTAAAAGTGTTATATTTAGTTTCAATTGAAATTGTAATATTACAAAATGTCTGAATATATATTTTATCTGGGAAAGAAATGCTTTTTCATGAACAAACATGGTTTTTCGATATTTTTTCTTAAAATAAATGAATCTTATTAAACGATAATATCGCAACTATCTAATATAAAGTGCAAGGTATTATTTCGAATCTACTTAGTTCAGTGGTTGAAAAACGATTAATGATTTAAAATACAAACAATAATAAAATATCAAGACACATTAATACTGTAATCGTAAAGTGAGATATTTACTAGACATTTTAATGGTTTACAAAGTTTAAATAATATATTTCAACTGGAAAAATGCATTTACAGTAGTAAAATTCTGTTAAAAATTGGCCTTTTAATAAACCGACAATCATTCATCTATCTAAAAGTCTAGTGCAAAGTATGATTTAAAATCTTTGATTTTAGTTCATTACTCTACAAATGATTAATGATTTTAGAAAAAAACTTATCTTGAAGACAAATATAATCAAAATAAATAAGACACTCTCAAAATATCACCACACTGTAAGGTGAGATATTTACTAGACATTTTATTAATTGTTTACGTTTGTAGATGTTTGTGCGAATAGAGTTCGAACGATGCAACACTATACCCGATTGATTAATTAATAGAAAAAAACCAATAGTCTGTTATGAATACGTAAAATTAAATAAATAAATAATCCGAAATTATTCGTCAATTACATGTTTTCAATAAACAACAATGTCAATTATGATTTAAACTGTCTGTGCTGCCGTATAATCCAGGGGATGATTAATAAAAGTGCTTTCATTTTATTCATTTTATTTATTTATTTGAAAATGAATATATACAAGTTGCTGCATATACATTTTATTAATTAAATATTATAGCCAATGAAGGCAATTTTATATTTATCCGTGTGTTTTTTAGCGTTGTTTTTGTCGATCTACTAAATATAATATAAAATTCATATTTTTGTGTTATATTACCAAATAAAACGCTTCCGGTAGATAATGTGATTCAAATCAAACGTTGATTTCCGGCGAAATAGTAAATATACATCACATAAAATTATCTTACATTCAATTTATGGCATATTAAAAAGAAAGAAAAAAAGAGGAAAACGTTCACAAATTAATTGTTCTTTACGGCTTACGCAGCCAGTGACGCACATAAAATATCCAATTATTCTTCTTGATGTTGCTTTTGTTTTTAGTAATGTTTAATATATGGATTGCTTTTTTGCGCTTGTATATAATTAATGTCCAATATATAGAATATTTCTAATTAAGCGAAACAGCGTCTAAGAAGATTTATTGCTTTGAAAGACAATTTGTTGTCGTTGTTGTTGTTGATGGTGTTGTTCTTTTTTCTCTCAAAATAAAAGCAATGAGAAAAAAATCACTCGATGCGTGACTAATTGACGTTTGCGTATTATTATTACGTAACAGCATTATACTTTTGGGCTATAATATAAATATCATAAATTTGCAAATGTGCGTTCAAGATGAATGTTTATTGCGCTTTAACTACCTTACTTAAACGCAGCATCCGATCATTGGATGTTGCTGCCGTTGCTGCTTCGGACTCGCTTATCTAAAACCACTTTTGCAATTATAAGCGTTTTATTTACGATGGGGACATGGAGGTTTTTCAGCGCGCCCGTCGTAATATGCGCGCTGCTATGCGTCAATTTTTAATTTTAATTAATTAATTCAATAAAGCCGAGTTTCGTTTGTGCTGATGCTGAATATATAGCCAGTGAAGCGTGAAATAATTTAAAATTTTACGGCTGCTTATCAGAAAATCAAGAAAATTGGTTTTGGAAATAAAGAATGCTATTCATGAAAAACTATACTAAATTGACAATTGTTTCTGAAATAAGGTGGAGCATTTTAAATTGGTTTTCTGTATTTTAATAGCATGCAGATTATCTTGAATCATTTGTAGGATTAAACGTGTAATTTCTGTGTATAATCTTAAATACAATTAACACTCAACAACAAAACAAATGGAGAAAACTTACTTTGCTACTATTATAGTCAGCGTTTATCATCAACAATACAATAGAAATAGATTGTTTAATGCGGACATTTAAATTCATTATCAGTATCATTTGTACCTCCTCGACTATAGAGAGTTTAGAATTTTTGCAAAAACATTACTTTGCTAAATATAAAAGATATGATAGTTTAATAGAGCGAATGCAGTGAGAATTCCCAATCAAACATCCCCAGCCGTGGTCCTTTCATCTTGGCAATATGCTGCTGATCGTTATATTCGGATTAAACAACATTTTTCAATATGTTTACTTCCGACTTTGGTATTGGCTAAGACTTATTATTTGATTTCCTATTTATACTGTGCGAACATTCAATATTTCCATTGCGTTAGAGCTATTTTAAAATATGCAAAGCAGAATAAAACTCGTGTTAGTATTTTGATAATAATATAATCTTAAAATTTGAACTCTATTTAAAATATGATTATCTCGCATATATGATTAAAATATATTTTATTTCTGCTACTAGGGTAGCCTGTTGCCAAAAGAATTAGCAAATAATTGTCAATAAATCGCTGATCAAACCAAATTGGAAAGCAAGTTATTTTTTATATTTGACATCTGACATGCTATTGCGCATTTAGGGATTTTGGGTTGGCACTGCTCTAGGATTTGCAGCTAACTTCATGCGCTACAGAATGACGTTTTATGGCAAAAATTGGCTATAGTTGTGGGATCACTCAATATTAATATAAACATTTAAAAATACTAAATTTGAATGTTATTAAATTATCCGGCTCTTTGTGCATTAAATCCGAATGTTTGAAGCAATTTAGATTAAGTGAAATAATAATTTTAGTAAATAAAAACATCATCATCTTCTTGCGAAGGAAGAAACTTTAATTCCATAATCAAGATGAAATTTAATTAGACGGAGGACAAAAGAATCTCATATTGATTTACTTTATAAAATTATGCAAATACTTAAATCGTCAGTGTAAGACAGGCAGTCTCGTCGTAAGTCTAAAGCATTCAATATATGAGTTTATGTTTTGTGGAAAATGATTTTGCAGCTTATCAGATTATCAAACAAAGAGTCTGCTTGTTTCAAACGTTTACGCGTCGGTCCGTTCTTGCATAAAAAATGCTCTTTATTAAAATATGTAATAAAAACGCGCGCCTTCTTCCTTCTTCTCTTCTTCTACTACTACTTGCCATTTAGCCGTCGTGTAATTATGGTTAGCATTCGACGAGTATTTGTGCACGCGTGCATTTTATACTTGTACTATATCAACGAGCATTATTTTTACATATATATAAGAGTGTGACTGAATGTTTTTTTATATTACGCTCATATATACATATACATACATATATATTTTTTTCAATCTTTTATTTGCTTCCTGTGACAGTAACAGAACACAGATGTTGTTTCCTAATTAAAAAGAACCGTGCATTGAATGTAGTAGAGAGAATGATAACCGACGCGTTCACTCACTAATTTCAAGTAGAAAACAAAAACGAAAAATCGGGGCATGAATTAGAACAAAGGCACTGCTCTAATTAGGAGTCCATTGTCAGTAGGGCTCGGTTTCAATTAAAAATAAAGCAACGAAAGGCTTTTCAGTATTTGAATGTTCTGCTTCCTCACACGTTTAATGTTTTCTTTATATGCGCGCGGATGCAGCATCATTCGATTAAATTTCTAGTTTTATATGTAGGTACTCCACCTCCTACTACTACTTTTTTCCTACCATTTTTATCGCATTTGATGATGATTATACTTTTTGCACATTTTCTGTGCGGACAATTTCCCAAATGAAAATTGAAGGGTAAATAAAAAGTAAGAACGGGCGAGTGCCCATTCGATCACATTGCTGCTGTTTGTATTTTGACCGAATCCTAGAAAATATCTAATAACAAGATTCCCACTTTGAAGTTATTTTAATCAGATGGAGGGGTAATTACAATACACTCGAGCGGTTCGGATTCGAGGGGGGTTATTCGGGGGTTCCCAATGCCTTTCCGGTCGCCGGAGCTGATGAAATTCCGCGCGATCGCCCCGCCCGAATAGTTACGACTCTCAGGAATTCAAATACACACAGAGGCCGATATTGCACATTGCGCGAATTGTTGCTTGTTTGATATCAATCGCCATTTGAAAATGTTCATAGGAAATATTTTTATGAAATAATTGCGACGAACGGCCGTTTTTTTATTTATTTATTTATTTATCATCTATCTTTTTTTCTCTCTTCCTTCATCATTATTTTGTTTTTCGTATTTCCTCTCTGTTTGCTGATTTCTTTTCTTATTGCTAAAGGAATGTAGCTGGAAATTTTCTTTGTTAATTTTCACACTTATCCTTTTCGGCAAGACGAGCAGCGAACAGAAAGTCTTCGTCAACTAATAAAATTTCCACAGATGCGTCGCCGGTAGATTGTGTTATGTTATTTATAAAGCCTTTGAGTTAAGCCGCCTGAAGCGTCGTCAGCGCCGCGACGACGAGGAGAAACTCTACTTGCTGGTCTACTCTTTCTCTCAAGTCGCCTACTCACCTGACTCACACGAGCACCTCATTCACAACTTGTTCATACTATTGCAACTTAATCAAACTAACTTTTAAGTGGCTTTTCCACCATGTACCTACCTACCTACCTACTACCTTCTGTTGTATTCATCATCATATACGTACGTAACTACTCTTGTACTCGGCAAAATAATTAATGAACAAGCAATGATACTGCGATGGAGGTCTACAAAGTCTCGAAGAAAATCATTTTGCGGAATAATATAATAATAATATGTAATCATCGTCGTCGTCGTCATCATCATCGTGAAGAAAAAAAAGAGATTTCTGATCTGATTTGATTACGTCTGCTGATATTTTTAGTATGTATATGGTTGCATAAAGATGGAACGACTAAATGAGCATTGAGATGTTGTAATGGCGCCCACCCCCGGGCCGATCTGATTTGGAGGGCGGCATCCTTTGATCTCGCCGCCCTTCACGTCCGCCACCCTATGTTCCCCGTGTTTCAGGGGCACCCTAGCAAGTCTTCTATTTTGCAAGTGACTCATCAATTTAGTTCAATTGCACACATTTCAGTTGCTCAGTTTTAATTTAAAACTGACATTCTAATTATCTATCTTCTTCATTTGCATTCTAACGCAACGCAACATTATTCAACAAAAAAGCCGTACGACGAACGACGACAATGACGCGCTCACTCTCAAATTATTCAAACCCCGTGCCAAGTCAACGAGAAGAAAAAAAAGGGATATTCTCATATTCTTATTAATATTAATACATACGTATATAGGTGCATTATATCCACATGGAAAATTTCATTGCTGAAATTCTATTATGTTGTTTTGATTGGGAAAGGTAAACATGGGGAGATCGTTTTCCTTCAACGAACGAAATCCTTGATCAAGTGTCCGGCCCATTATCCTGATTGCTCGTCCTTTCCTAATCCATTTAGAGGGTTTCCAAATCCTTCCTTTCTATACTTCCCACTTTTTTTTCTTTCCTACAAAAATGTTTTTTTTTCTTCCTTTCCAGTATACACATACATTTTTATAGCTGCATGAGGGTCTTAAATTCACTTTTATTTGGCGTTTGTTTTGCATAAACAACAAAAAAGCTCTGAACTTTATAGATGAAAGATCTAATAAACATACAATGGCAATGTAGTCAAGTACTTGCATAAATTTATTCTAGATAAGTTGCTGCTTTACAAAATATAATATAACCCTTAAACAAGCGACATTCAACAACGTTGACAAAACTTTATTTGCTCTACTTTTAAAAACTTTTAATGAATTTATTAATTATGTTGTTGTTTTTTTTATTTCTCCTTCTTCTTCGCAAAGTACCTTTAACTAAAAGTGTTAATTATACAATTTTATTTAATTAGTTTTGCGGTTTGGACAAATTATTAATGCCAGACTAATTAATTGTTTGGCACGTATTTTATATTACGTAATTTGCAATCAAGATGTAATTTACATTAAACTTCGTTCAATGTTCAGCGAATTTTCTCGTCATACTCCCCAATATAGATGCGGAAATTAAAATATAAATTCATTATTTGTATGGCAATTTGAAAACCAATATTATTACCTCTACTTTATGTACGATGAGTAGGAAGTCGCTTAGTTTAGTGCAAAATCAACGTTCTAGAATATTGGATTAAATTAAATTAAATGTTTTTAAATCATCTTAATGGAAAAGCAACTCATGTGATGTACGCATATTTTTTATATTTGACATTTGACATGCTATTGCGCATTTATTTAGTGATTTTCGGTTGGTACTGTTCTGGGATTTGCGGTTAACTTCATGTGTTACAGAATGACGTTTATCAAGCATTTTATATATATAATTGCTGATTTTTGCAATTATAAAACCTGCGATAGTTGTGTGATCAGCCAATATTAACATAAACATTTAGAAATACTAAATTTGAATGTTATTAAACTGTCCCGCACTTTAAAATAATAATTTTAGTAAAAAAAATTTAAATTTGTTGTTTGTATGGCAATTTGAATACCAATATGATTACCTCTACTTTATGTATGATGAGTAGGAAGTGGCTTAGTTTAGTGCAAAATCAACGTTCTAGAATATTGGATTAAATTAAATGTTTTTAAATCATCTTAATGGAAAACCAGCTGATGTGATGTGATATATGTACATATATACCTATTACTATACATACATGAATGTTTTAATGCATTCATATAAAAATTGGAGACTCGCGCGCGCATCCTCTCATCAATTGTGCAGAATGGAAGCAAGATGAATGTCATTTACTATTCCTTTTCTGGTGAGCGCATTTTTTGCAACGTCGAAGCGAGCTCATTTTTAAGAACCATTCATTCTCCCTCTCGCTTTGTTCCATCTGCTTGAAAAACTGATGATGCTCTCTTTTCTGGCATCGGAGGATTCATTACGCCGGCCATTTGCATGTAACGAGTACGCGGGACCAAAAAGAAGTCTCTTCTCGTTTCTGTTTAAAATGTAAATTTGACGGCTTGATGAAGCTTTGGAGCGAGCGACGACCAAATGAATGTTTGAATTCATATACTTTTTTTTATAATTGTTTTTCAAATTATTTTCTATAGCTATATAACGTATATGTCATTTGATAAACTCGAAAACGTAGTACGTTTGCATTATAATTACTTCTATTAGATTTTGAAACCGTTTCATAATCTCTGCGACATCTGATACTTATGCCCAAACTTTCATTACACTAAGTGCCCATTTTATTTCGTATTGCTACTTCTGTATTATAATTATTTCCATGAAGTTTATAGAGAGTAAATTTTGTAACGATTTAATGGGAAAGAGTTAATGATAGCTATGGTAATGGCGTGAAATATTGATATGATCAAAAAAGCGCTCGCTTCATGTAATAGATCGTATTTAACAATTGTTGTTAAATGGTGGGCGGACAAATTGTATGTGTTGGGGCATTTCTCTTCCTAAAATAATGATACGTTTGCCTTTAGTGCATTGCATAGATGGATATACACATATAGAGAGAGGGAATTTAAGTATATTAATTATTAGATATCTCATTTGGGGTAAAAACCCAAACATGCCAATCTTTTGTTGATTCGTGTGTGTATATGTATGTGTATAGATAGTAGCGTACATTGTGTGACACAATACACCCTGTCTCTTTATACACCCTTGTTGACATAAGGTTACGGGATAATACTGTGTCCAACATGTATGTATGCGTCGTATACATTATACAACTCCTCATTGTCGTTTGCATATGTGCGTTATTTACAACTCTTCTGTTTGATTTCAGATATAATAGTATTTGTTTAAGCGTGCTGTTGCTGCTGCTGTTGTTGCTGTTGCAACTAGTACTCTTTTTTCTATTCTACATTTATTTATCTCTATACTATACCTTTTTGTTTCTTTCTTTATTGTGCGCATCTCATTATAAAAATTATTTTTCTGCGAAACGTCGCATTGTAGCTACATTTGTGCATCACAACTGGATTGTTAAGATTGCGAATGCCAATACAAGCAATAAAGAGGGTGCAAAGAGGGTTATTAGACTAATATAGTCGTATAACATAAGCGACTAATGATCCACGACTTTATACATTTTTTATTATTACAAAAATTTATCTTTTTATTCGAAACATGGCAGGCTTTCGTCTCACAAGTAGATCGCTAATTGTTAAGCCAGCGAATGGTAATAGAAACAGTGCAGAGAGGGTGCGAAGAGAGTTATTAGGCTAAAATAGTCATATAACATACGCGGAGTAATGATCCTTGTGTGTTGTAGGTACTATGCGCTCTCTGCGCGCTGCTGCGTTGTTGCATTGTTAAAAGGATACCGGAGTAATTATTTTTATAATTACTAGTCGAGCAAAAAATACTGGCGCGCAGGTAATCAGGACTCTATATACTGCGAACGACAGCACGCTCTTTGACACACGGGGAAAACAATGCCTCTAAAAAGTGTTACGTTTCAAAAGGTGAGGGAAACGCGCGACAAGGGAACCACATTGCCTAACCACCCGCCGCAACGCACACCCTCACATCATCACCACTAGGAAATAGTATTGCTGCGCTGCATATATATGTATATGTGGGTGTCACTATGTTATATGTATGGAAATTAGTTATACTTGCTACGATTTGACGTGTGTTGTTCAACAACTAGAATTTTAATTATCCGCGTAAATATTTTGCGATTCCCTTTTTTTTTCTATACTCTCTCACTATGCGCGAAAAGTGATAGCATTCAGAAATCCATTGAGTCAGCCATGTATATACACTTAGTTTGTGTACGTTATTAAAATGATGAAATGGAAACGACATATAAGAGAGTCATTCTCATAGTTGTGACACATACACTTAAAACACCGATCGATTCAGATTCATTACCATGCATGCGGCTGCTTCTGTAGTTGCCATGGCAACGTACTCTCCTGTTAATGTTTCAACAATTCCCGCTGTACATACCGCTAAAAGCTCCAGAAACGAGCGGATATTTCGAGTCTCTTTATTTTTTATTCTCCAACCGCTCACACCCCCCATTCTCTTGCGCTGCTGCTTTTCCTCGCTCACTCAGATATATACACACATACACACACACAGAACGTTATCTGCTTTGCATCCCCTAGCTAAGCTTTTCTCTAAGCGCAAAATATGAAATCCGCTTTTTATACCGAAGACGACGACGACGTTTATCTCTTAAAAGGCATTATATTCGCCCAAAATTTTCTAATGTGACTTTATTTTCGTTGAAACATAGTGAAGCAAAGAATACATATTTTATTTATTACCTATGGTAGAAGATATACTTAAAAAAAATCTTTCAAATTAATACAATGTTTGTGTTATAAGAGAAAACGTAAATGCTGTGTGTTTCATGTAATTTTAGCTTTGATTGAGTGAACGCCACGCCGTAAAAATGGACTATGTGCTGATGTAATATGAAATCGTATTAAAAAAGTACAAAAGCTGCTTAGGTTATTTGAACGAAAATGGGCATTGAGTTTTCATGTTAGAGATCAAACGCGCGACGTGATAACTTCATCTACACATGGGCGGACCCGGAGCCGTAGTTCCGGAGCCCGGAATCGACCGGAGCTATTGGTCCATCTCTTCTCCTCCCGCGCTGGGCACATGCGCGGCACTCTTTGATATTGAAATGTGTTCTCTTCCAATATGTTGTTTTCTGTATAATTGAGACTAGTAATGTGTGTCCTGATCCTGATCGCGTCTTGTTTATTTATTCTATCTCTCTATTCCATTACATACTACATATGCAAGCGCGCGTCAATTCGCTCTTTGTATTTTTTCAAATGCATTTACTTTTAAATAAACTTGATATTTATTTATTCATTTAAAAGTTGAAAAAAGCGAGCGCAATGTTTAATTTTTTACTATTTTTACCCACTTTACACTGCGTACAGGCTGCGAAGGATGTAGCTTTATGCATATAAATAAATATCACTACTAACTACTGAATGTTGTCGATATAATACCGCTAGTATCATGATGTTGTAGTAATAATAGCCCGTAACGATTTTTAGTTGATTAAAAAAAATCAACAGGAAATATTCCTACTACTCGTTCATCATCATCATCATGATTATATTTATACGTAGGCTGATCTATTAAGTAAAATATTATCACTGTGCGTTCATTTTCATTTTTTTTTTTTTGGAGAGAGTAAAATTTATGCCTCATTGAAATAATGATGCGGTCGGTTGATATACATAGTTTTGTGTAAAAGCTTCTACTGCAAGTTGGATTTATGCTTTGCCGCTTTACAAATGTAGCGGTTGTCTTTGGTCTGTCATTAACGAAGCCAAGAACCGCCCAACTTTTATGCATTTAATTTTAATCATACGCACGGTGTTGATGTGTCAAATATAGCGTGTCAAAGGGCATTTTCATATGAAACACCCAGCTTGTTATTAAATTTTCTAACATTTTCATCCATTTAGCATCGAGCGTCACATTTCGAAACGAGAATAAAACGGCCGAAAATAAAAAAAAAATATAATAATCATTTTTTATGGATTATCCGGTGATCAGTATAAGCTGTGTAAGGGATTCTGGTTGTATTATTATTAGAGAATGTGCGTCTGCGCTTAAGTTATCTTCACGTAACCATGGCTACACTCGCCTGCGGCTGCTCTAGAATATGGAGATGACTTGTACGCGTCCACACATATAAATTCCCAGCAGTATTTATTCAAGTAGACCCGCTTTAGTATTACTAAGGCAACCAGAAACTCAAAAACAACATTACTAAATAAACACGACTAAATGCTCTCCCACTCACATACGAATTTGTTACAAAACTCATTTCAAACGGATGAAATGTTTAAATATTTTTTCTTTATATAGATGCGTTTTCAATTAGTACGTTTACACTCATTATTTGAAACGAAATTTCATGTCTAAATGGAATTGTTTTTCTTTTTTACCAAACCAAATAGCACAAAAATAGAAAACATGTTTATATGGTAGCTGTATAACCTTAGCTCATTTCTTAAAACGAACCAAAGAACGAAAGGGTTGAGGTTGCACTGTTTACTTTTCGTTCAGGTTAAATATGGAACTGCTGCATTTATGAATAAACATTTTATGGTATTTATTTGCGAGTCGTTTCTGCTTTACTACATACATATACGCTTCCTGTCTTGCCCTTTTTGCTTATTCATGCAAACTGTCCTGCATACACACTACTTGACATTTTTAGCACACCTACCATATCGTCTACCTTTATATATTTTATTATATACGAGTAGTAGGTGCCTGTAACTATATAAAAAATATCTTTTATATGATATCTATCTATCTAACAATAAATCATCTTATATCATATATTGAACATTCACGCAATTGCTCGTTTACTTGCATTATTCGAGCTATAAAATTATATACCTACTAGGGTAGCCCCACCTTTCACTCTTTCAATCCTATGGCCCGGGTTTTTATATTTGACATGCATTTAGTGACTTTTGGTTGGCACTCTTTTAGGATTTGCGATTAACTTCATGTGTATATATCGATATGAACATATACAACTAGATACATATAATATGTACATATTTAAATTATTATTATTATTATTATTATTATTATTATTATTATTATTATTATTATTATTATTATTATTATTGTTATTATTGTTATTATTATTATTATTGTTTCAGGCCGGAAAAATGGGACTTGGGCCAACAGGACATCCAGGAGCCGGATTGCCTTTTTTCTGCCACAATGGAGACCCGCTGTCCCAACCACCCCCTGCTCATATGGGCATCCCGCCATACCAATTGGACGGAAAAACTGGTTCCATGGGTGAGTACGGACGCAACACAACAATCAGTCCTGCGGAATGGAGACGACTGCTGGCCACCACAGGTAGAACCTCCAAAAATATAAACAAAAAATCGGTTAAAAGGAGGTGGTGGCAATCTAATAACACTTTTATCTTTTTGGTGATGGATTATTAGACATCGATAATATATTAAATATTATTAGGAGTAGTATTTTTTGGTGAAACTAATAGCATGTTGGAGTATTATCTACATTTAAAAAGTAGACAGTTTAATTAAAATTAGCATTAATAATTGAGAAATCTTACAATTTGCTCGTGCTGTGTTGTGTGCTGTTCAATGCACTTTAGACAATAAAATCTTAAAGGTGATACAAGTAGAACAATATAAATGAACGATTATGACACGTTTATATCATATTTAATAATAATTTGTACAACTATCTTTATAACTCTTCAGTAATGATCAAAAGGCTTTAGGTTTTTGTTCTAATATGACGTACGAGGTCGAGATCCATCATATTTCTTAAAGCGTATCAATTAGCCTGTAATTGGATGCGTATGTTTATGTAATGTTTTCTTTCTCATACGAAATGTAAGTAAATTCACTTTGTCTTTGTCGGAGTGCGGTTGGAATGTTCTACAGGAAACGATAATTGGATAGCTGTGTATTGTGAATAATTTAATTGTTCATTATTCTACGTTTCTACCGACACTCGCGTTTTCAAATTGGTTTTCGGTCTATGTTTTTCAATGAAATGTGACAGTCTCCAATTTTCATTTCTCTCTCGTCGATGCGATGCGACGCGATGAGAGATGGAAACATACACTGCGAGTATAATAATGATAATAATAATATATTTTTTACGTGGAAATATATATAATAAACGACGCTCGCTTTCAGTCAAAATAAATACGGTCGTATTGCTGATACCGACGCCGCCGTCGTCGCCGTCGCCGCCGCCGCCGCATTGCATTGATATAGTCGAGAGTACATATAGCTTTTAATATGTCCGGGATTTATCAGACTGAGATTGGCATCGTTGCTTTTTGGGGTTGTATACAAATGCAAAAAGTATACAGGGGGGTTGACAATAGCGTGCACACGGGACAATGCGTATCAATAGAACTTGTTGATCTGTAGAACGGATATTGAATATTAGGGTCACCTAGAAATATTTAATATAGCAATTTGTAAATGGTGTACGGATGATTACAATTGAAGCATCGATGGATGCATGAATGCATTGATGGGAGAGAGAAAAATGTGATTTTGATAAAATGAGCATCGCATACTATATAGTTGAAATAATTTGTGAAACTTGGCATTGCTTCGTAATATAATTAAGTGTACATATTCTCGTGTAATGTGTATCCTTATATAGCAAGGTCTTGCTAATGCAGAAACCATGTAGAGCAACCTACTGTATTTATGTGTGCACTTAGCAACGCATATTCGATTAACCGAGAGAGTATAGAAGACTTGAAATATTTATAAATAACATCAATAGCTACAAACCAGCAGCAGCTCGTTACAATTGATAGATTGGTAGATGGTTGTTGTTGTTGTTGTTGTTGTTGTTGTTATTGTATGAATGAATGTTTAATGCATGCTCGAGTCAACAAGTGATGGGCCTCTACAAAAACAGAAGTATCTAAATTAGGCCAGGAAGTCAGGTATTGAAGTGGCTGCCATTATACTAATTATCCTAGTCGTTTGCATATCGCGCGCCTCCTCAAAGGACTCGAGGTGTTTTCATAATTCGCGAGAAGAGCCGCCTTTGAACTCGAATCTAATTTTCTCTCATCGCTGCTGTTTAGCGTGTTGTTGATTTTTCTTTTGCGCCGTACACTGTTCACCGTTTTAATTGTCTTCGTTTATTTAGTTCCCCTTTTACGATTGCTGTTATTTCAATAAAATTTCTTTGCGCATCGAACACTTCCCTCCTCTCTGTCTATGATTGTTAATGATTATACTACACGTATAATGTCTTCTGCATGTTGAAGACGTTGCGTGCTAAAAGGTGTGGACAGGCAATCTTTAAACAGCTCACCTATTCAAACTAATGAAAATGCAACTAAACCAACAACCCGCTATCAGACATACTCGTATCTACAATACTATCGCATGCATTCAATAACAATGTATGCTGTTGCTGCTGCTGCTGCCGCTGCGTATTGCCGCATTTCAGCCACACAGCCAATTCCAATTAGCGTTTATTTTTAGTGAATGTTAATTGTCCAAACCACTGCAATAGACACGTGCATTCTCAAAACTATGCGTTTCAAATCCTTCTTGACTATCGTTGGGTATAATAATGACACGAAAATCACTAATTACTGTAGCCGCAGCGTGTTTTTTCAATTGACACACACGACCATGCACGTGTGTAACTAAATAGCAAAAAGTTTTAATGGCACCGTACCCGTCGTCGTTTTTTTTTCTGAATAATAATTTAGCAGTGTTTGTTCGCTGCCTTGCTGCTTGCTCTCTTGCAAAGAATTTATGTTCGCTAAAGATTTCTGTGTGTGTCCTGGTTTTCATTCGAGAGAAACGAAAATTTTAGTAATATGGAAATGTGCACGAAAGGGGGAGAACAATCAATTTACAATTGAGTTTGAGAACCTCCTGTAGAAGACTATCAAATGACAAATGTAATAAAAGTCCGATATTCCCCTCTGTCATTACAATAAAACGTTGGATTTAAGCCGCGTGTAATTGTCATCTGAGAGAGGGTTGAGTCTTTGTCCTTATTTGAATCAATATATTACATGAATGTTACATGCGAACATATATTTTTTCTTCATCTCTTTTACTTTACTATTTCCATCCATTCATCCAGTCATCTATCCATTACAGTAATCAGCAGAAGAAAAAACTTTGATTTTTCTTAAAATTATCAACAATTGTCGATTGGGTAAAAATTTATGCCATTTCCGAACCCCCAAAGGGGCATGAGTTATACGCGTACATGGATATGAATAGCACCCTGTAGTCTACTCTTTACATACCCTATAAGATATCATTATTCAAAGCACGTGCCCCATGCACTTATGTGGTTTTAATGACTAACCAAATACTACACTTGACAAACTGCTGGACGCGAATAAAAAATAAAATAAAAAATTGCATGCGATTGCTTTATTAATATTCTAAGACTATCCTTCTAATTAAAACTCAATGCTTGTAAGCTCCCAATAGCGCGTAGAATATGTACACTTTTTTTTATTCCATTCCGTGTGGCAATTTTTTTTCCACGAGAAATTGCAACCTGTGCACAAACCCTCTAAATGAATACGCCTACTGCATTACATAATAGTATACTTTTAACTTATAAGCCTGTCATAATGTTGGCATATTTATTTGAATAATAAAAAAGTTCTTTGAATTAAAAAAAAATATAACTAGATATATAATATTGTACATCATCGTCAACTGCGTCTTCTATTCATGCCCATTAAAATTTATGTCTATTGAAGTGGCATCAAAACATATATACATACATATACGTACGAATATAGACGATTTATAATTCATAAACACCGAACCTGTGTTGCCGTTTTTGTATGATATGTGTGATAAAATAGAAGAATCACTAAATGTGAGGTTAGGTCTTAGTAACAAATAATTGTCAAACTGACTGTAAGGAGTCGAATATAAAAAAAATGGGTTGGTTTTCAATTTGGTTTGACAATTATTTGTCAATTCTGTTGGTAACAGGCTACCCTAGTTTTTGAATAATAAAAAAGTTCTTTGAATTAAAATAAAAATAACTAGGTATATAGTATTGTACATCATCGTCAACTGCGTCTTCTATTCATACCATTAAAATTTATGTCTATTGAAGTGGCATCAAAACATATATACATACATATTCGTACGAATATAGACGATTTATAATTCATAAACACCGAACCTGCGTTGCCGTTTTTCTATCATATTTGTGATAAAATAGAAGAATTGCAAGGTTTTTTTGCCGCCTATACAACACATACACAGAGAGAGATATTTTGGTTCAGTCGTGTAGTCAGCTTAGTGTGTTTCGGATAGTTATTAAATTTTATCAAATTCGACAAACATTGTGTGATGTGTGCGAGTTCTGCCATGGGTTTTAATTAATTAACACTGTAACAACACACACGTTAATAAAGTTAAAAAAACGTATATATCGTACGTTATCTAATTGCAGCCGATACGAAGCACATGTAATGCGAATAACATCTAAAGAAAGAAACTGTATGTGACTTATCATATCTAAACAATAAATAAAATTGAATTTTATTTGATTGTGTTAGCTTATAACGGTCGCATATAGCAGCAGTTCCTTTCTATGATTTGTGCGTGTAATTAAATAAAGTACTTACATTATGTTGGAACCGATAGCACCTTACGCTTACAATCATTCGTTATTTCATTTCGGTGTTTATTTGCATGAAAATGGAAGGAAAAGGAAGAGGGCTATTATCAGTATGTAGTTAGTTAGTTATAGTAACTGATAGTTAGATTCACATATTAGATAATCGATAAACATGTATTTAATACGATATTTATTATATTTTACAGGTCTTACACGACCGCCAATGTACCCATTCAGTACTGGCCAATACCCGTATCCAATGCTTAGCCCGGAGATGTCACAGGTGGCAGCTTCGTGGTAAGTTTATTAGCGCAATTTCTTGTTAATTCAATTACATTGCAAATCTGGTTGGAGATTTTAAAATTCAACAAATTGGAGTGTGTGTGTTATGTGGGGCGAATATTTCAAGCGGTTACGCACGGACCGGTCCATTTATAGCTTTAATGGAATCTATGCTTCCTAATAAATTGGTTCATTCAATCACACACACATATATATATTGTAGTAGTAGGGGAGGGAAAAAAGATTTTTATTTCATAGGTGCAATCCAGTTACTTCACAATTTGTTAATGTTGATCATGTTTCTTTGGCAGGCACACACCGACCATGTACCCATTATCGCCAGGCGCTGGCTTCCGGAGCCCATATCCAAGTACCTTGCCCATCTCGACGTCCAGTCTACCGACGGACTTCTACAGTAGGTTTTCGCCTACTGGTTTGATGCCACCTCACCCAGGACTTTCGCCGCACGGTCCTCATTTGCCATCTCATCCAGCGATTGTGACACCTGGGCCTAAACAAGAATTACCAGATCTTAACCATAGGTATGCAAGGTAAGGAGCATAGCGTATCACATTTTTTTATTCACTAAAACTATAGTTGCAAGTATATATGTATAACGTATATGGATGGATTTAAAATGCGGGATTATTTGTTATCTATCTGTTTTCTTTGTATCGCAAAAATCCAATATAGTGGAATTGCCAGCCAACACGTATTTCAAAAGAAGACTCATTTATGTTGTATGAAATATGCATTATCGGGTTTAAATTACAATCAGGAGTGACCACCAGGCAATAATCCAATGTATAAAGCAGCCATGCGAGAAATGAGGTCCAAGATTGGTTATCGGAAATGCAGCCATTGGTCAGCCGGTTGCCGAGCAACGACATCTCGTTCCCAAGTACTCGAAGGGTTGTAGTTCTTGTTTGGTTTTCATTTGCTGGATGTATTTGTTCTACAACCCGCGTTTTAATGTTTCAGCGGTAACGAAATATATCCCCCGGGCACCCGCTTGTTTTAATTCCGGACCTGTCACACCAAAACCAGAGATAATGAAAATTTTCTCCTACATTTTCAGTTTTTCATTAAATAATATCTCCCTTTTTTCATGGATGATTAAATATAGAATTTTATCAAGTAGTTTCATTAGAATATAGATGTTGTTGATATAAAATATTTTTCCATTTTTAATAAATGTAATGCTATGCTTGTTTGTGTAGTATACGACGTATAGAGTGGAATAAAAGTGCTGGGAAAATGAACAATTTTCTAAGCGTGCGAGGCTGGGGAAAAAGTGCTGCATTGATAATATGGGAATACATAAAGCTAGCTCCCTCTGTACTACAAAAGCTTCACATAAGGGTGCATTACATACGATTTACAACCCCTAGCAAACCGATTTCTGTAAAATTTTCTGTTGGTTATTCTGTAAGGTAATCAATAATTCTCTTTGATAACTTGCCAGCCACATAATCACATACATTTTTTATTCGAACGGATTTAAAATTACTATTCTGATAATTTCAACCAGCTTGCTCCGTAAATATTTAATGGCCGCTTTATGAAAACGGAATAATTACGAGAATTATAATTCACTATCTCATATTATACCCTCGCATTTATGATGTTTAATTGTTTAATTCAAAGAGGATTTTTTAATAAATTTCAAAAATATGTTGAAGGAAAATATAATATTATATTTATTTATCTTTTGATGTTCATTGTGTAATTAAACGCGCAATTGCAATTGTACTGTGCGCAAGTTTAAAGTTGGAGAAAAAAAGAGAAATGAATATAAAAATGAAACGAAATGGTTGTTGCAATTGTAGAAATGTTTTTCGCACTGCTACTAAAATATTAAAATCATTCGCGAGTGCATTGTACAATAATATAGAGTTTGTTGATTTTTTTCGGGTAAATTGGTTGATTTAAAATGAAATAAAATGAAAAGGGGTGCAAAGAGAGTAGGATTATTGATTTGTGTATGTTATTATTATGTAGTAATGTAGGAGTAGCCAATCCATCAAATAAGCGAATATAACAAACGTTTCATCGCTATCTCTATCGCACTGCAATTGAAACAGACAGACATTCGAATGCGCTATTTCAACATTTCAATACGTGCATCTGAAATCTGTGCTGTCGGGACCCGTGTGTCGCTAAATAATATTTTCACTTGCAATTAATTGAAGACGAATAAGTTAACGATTGATTAATATTTACTTAGATAAAGGTAGTGCTCGTGTGTGGTCGTTTTTGTTGATGAAAACCACGTGTTTTCTGTCTGTTTCCATCTAATCTTAACAAAGGACGGGCACAGCCATTCATATTGATTTTCTGTGATAAACGACGAATAAAAAACTTGTTGAATCTCTATCCTGGTGATAGCTTTATGCTTCCCTGCACGCGGGCAACACAATCTAATAAAATCGTTGTTGTTGGAATCCTCTGTGCTGTTTAATAATTAATTGTTAGTTGTTGTGTATGCGTTCAAAAGTAGTGAGAATGGATGAACCTTTAAATTTAACGATAAAGAAAAAACCGGTCGCGATTGTCGCTCCTTCCTCTATCATAGATGCGAATCAAAACATAAAAACAGTGAATTATAATAAATTAAACGAGTTGGATGATGATAAGAGCGAGGACATTCCGGAGGATTTGTCTGTGAAAAAACTAAATGATGATAATGCGGAAGACAAACAAGCATTAGACTTTAGTAAAAGTGATAAGCAGAATAATAACGATAAGATGAATCTAAATCATATGCAACAGCAAAACAATGATGAATTGCGCAAGTATCTATTTAAAAGTGTAGCCGAAGAGAAAAATATTTATAATAAAAATTATTACGCTGAAAACGTTATGGAACGAGACCTGAAGACGAATATCTTCAAAGATGTTTACAAAATTAATGATATTTATGAGAAAAATCTTTCCTCTCCGGAAAACATTTACTCAATGATTAACCATTTGGCTGAGCATAAATTCCTCACAGCTTGGTATATGAATTCTGTCTTGAATATGAATCTACCATATTTGAATTTAAATCATTCGTCGGCCTACGATGCAAATTCCACAAGTACTATTGCTAATAACACCATATTGAATAATCTCCTAAATAAGAAAACTGGCGACAACAAATGTGCATCTAGTCTAGACTCGCTTATCAAAAACGAAATGCGTAATGATAATGCCGCTGCTAAAACACTGCCAACAAAGAAAACAACAGCTGCAAGGTATTTTCTTCCCAACAGTTGCCGTTTACAGCAGTTTATGCAACTTGTCCTACATGAAAATGTTGAACATGTTGCATGCGTTAAAATCTCAAACCGTCCATATACCATATATATAATATATATATAGATATACTTGCTATATGTACTACAGTAGTATTGATTTTTCAATTCGAATCCAACAAACCATCTTTCTTTTTATTGTTACAGAAATCAAGTGGACCAAAAGAACAATGTGGGAGATGTTAAAAACAATCAAGATAGTAACAATGCGGCTGACAAAAAGAAGCCCCATATCAAGAAACCCCTTAATGCATTTATGCTCTACATGAAAGAAATGCGTGCCAAAGTTGTAGCTGAATGTACCCTCAAAGAAAGTGCTGCTATTAACCAGATACTTGGGCGCAAGGTATGTTAAGTGGGAAACACTTTTTAACTATTAATAACTAGACAACCTTCTTCTTTTTTACGAAAAAAAATCACTTTTTTCTCTGCAATAATTTGAGAAATTCACTATAGAAGTAATACTTTTCTTTACTTTTTAAGAAAGGAAGGACGTATATGAGAATAGGTTGGTAATCTTATTAAAACAGATTGGTCGAATCAACAAGGATTTAAACTTGGGGTGCCATGTTTTAAAAAGATTAAAGTTTAATGATATATTTTTTATATAATATGATGATATAATGAAAAAAATTGCAATGTTCGTTACATTAATACATTGCACTTTTTCTCAAGATGGAATGAAATGTTTTTTCTTATATAGATTATATAAATTAAAACATTTTCATTTTATATATGATTTGATTTATGTGAATATTATTAATGAAAATGATAATTGAAACAAGAAAAAAGAGATAAAATATTAATTGCATTTATTTATATAAATTTATACAATTTCTATACGCAACGAATTCAAAATTAATTGGTTTGATTTGGAAAAGAAAAAGATGGGGAGAAATAAGTGCAAATAATATTAATAAAATAAAAAAAAATAAAAAAATGTTGTGGCGTGGATATAACTGTATGGTTGTGCAGTGGCACTCTTTGAGTCGCGAGGAGCAAGCCAAGTATTACGAGAAGGCAAGGCAGGAGCGCCAACTGCACATGCAGCTGTACCCAGGCTGGAGCGCTCGAGACAATTACGGTTACGGCACCAAGAAGAAGAAGCGAAAGAAAGAGCGTACGCCTGTCGAGTCGGGAGGTATATTAATTAAATTAACGCGCACCCTAATTAACTCGTATTAGCTATTTCTAAAATAATTCTGTTGCTCGGGGACTAACTATATACACTAGCTTGTTCTAACAAATTTGCTTGTGTGTGTGTAGTTTGGAACCCGGTGCATACCTTACTGACGTGCATACGCGCAGAATGGGTCGGCCAGGCTGGCAGGTCGTGGCGTGAAGCGGCTTCTTGGTGCCTGCCGATGCGCCTGCGATTGCTTTACCTTGTAACTTTGTTTAGTGGCACGCACTGGGCCGCGAGGAGCAGGCCAAGTATTATGAGCTGGCACGACGTGAGAGACAGCTGCACATGCAGCTCTACCCCGACTGGTCATCACGTGCTAACGCCACTCGAGGCAAGAAGAGGAAGCGCAAACAAGATCCTGCCGATGGAGGTAGCCATCCCTAGATACTTGCGATATACTCTTATCTTGCATGTTTGGGTATAATACGGTCAGCCGGCCAGGACCTATTCTGCGCGAGCAGAGAATCACTCGTATGCACGTTGTTGTCGGGTAGACCCTCCATAGACTTGCATGATAGTTGTTACATCATTTTCCCATAGATTTAGTTAACAGATAATCGCATGTTCATATACCATTTCCTCCTTTATACATTATAGACATAGCATAGCATCACCTTTTGCAGTACAGTAGTTTTTGATTTGCCACCACGATATCATATCATATCCCATTTATCATCACCTCTTTTTTTTAATTTCATTTTTATTTTTTATTCATTCATTCATACATTCATTATGCTATTTATTATTATTTTTTATTTCTCCTTTGTGGACTCTCCTCCTTTTAATGCATGCTTAATTAATTATGTATAGATTACGTGTGTATGTTTAATTCCATTTATATTCATACCAAACATATTTTGACAGGCAACAGCATGAAAAAATGTAGGGCTCGCTACGGTTTGGACCAACAAAGTCAATGGTGTAAACCTTGCAGGTAAATATCATTGTTTTTTTATTATATCTATTGATATCATTCATTTTACCACCCATATGCATGTTGATATTACTACTATTAATTCATTTTTGAATGACAATTTATTATTTATTGATTAAGCGAACATGTATCGACATTTATTTTATTCGTACAAAATTATTTTGCTAATTTCTCTAATTATAGAAAAAAAAGTTAAGTTGAATTGATAGTTTTGTGCTGGAATATTTCAATTTGGCTTATTTTGTAAAGCGTATATATGGGGTTTCAATATTTTTTATTTATTTATTTCTTTATTAAAGTACATTAATAACTAAAAAATGAAAACCTAATGTATAATAAGATATTTGTTTGTAACCCCATATCTACAATTTTGGTGTATCTTATCTATGTGGAAAGACTGTGATTTACTTTATTTACATTTATTTATCGATTTCCTATAATTTTTGGAAGACACTGCATTTTACAATATTTTTAATACATTAATTTAATATATGGTTTTCACATATAATTTTCTATACATATATTAGTAGCAATCAGAAAATGTGTCTTCCCACAAAGAGAAGGACCCGTTTAGTTAAAACATGCACTTACATTGCTGTTGCATTAGGATGAAACAATTGTTAAATTCGTTACAAAGGGGCATTTAAATATCGACACATTTTCTGATTTTATTCTATTCGTTTTGCACTTTGCCGCTAAAATTTTTACGTATATTATTTTTTTGAGTAATTTTTGGTATGGAAAGAGTTAATGTAAGTGTTGATGATTGTATTTTTGTTGATATTTCTATATATCTATATATATTTATATATATTTTCATTATATACATTTTATATAATTGTTAAGTGTGTGTGCATACGATGTAACTTTTTGCCCCATTGTACATATATATAACGATTGTGTTTAGCCCGGAGAACAGTTCGCTGAGTGGTGGAAGTTCTGGAGTGCACGCTAGTCTCCTGCATACTGCAGGAGGTCCTGCGTCTGCACAGTCGCCTCAGGAACCAACATACGTCAACCTATAGTCTTCAACGGTGGTTAGTGTGCAACAGCAGTGTTTGGTGTTTTACCTTTATTTTTGTTTATATTTATTTCAGAATGCGAATAATTTGTTTAATTTTGCCAAACTCATTTATTTTGCCTCCTCAGTTAACTGTATTCGTACTTAATTTACCTTTTAAGTTGTTTTTTATTTAATTTAATTTAATTTCATATACTTAATTGATTTAATATCAAATTAATGCTGTTGCATGACATGTCAATAATTTTCAACCACAAATATGATTTAATATTTTAATTTTAAGCATGATTTTGGTGGCATGCTTACTACATTTTTGTTTTTATAGAAATACTATTTGGTTTTTTATATCTATTAATTTGTCACCATCTCCCTTTTTTATATAAATGAGTTAAAATAAGATAAGATAGGAAGATGGTGTTATTTGTGTTTCATGTTTGCATGTATGATTATCCGAGAAAATGAGAGAAAATAATGATGTGTATTTTTTAGACGCAAGAAGAAGTGTATAAGATATATGGAAGCTGGAGATACGAATGATGGAAACCAGTCCGATGATAATTTAGGAAGTTGTGGCAGTATGGGCGATGCACACACACCACCGGAAGATGATGCGGAAAGCCTTAACCAATCCATGTCAAGTCCTGGTGGTTTATCAGCCTTAAGTAGTCTTACAAGTCCTGGTGGTGTAGTGCTTCCAAGTCCTTCAACAAGTGTAGCCAGTCCCTCTGTATCAGTTGCAAGTCCATACATGCTGCAGAGTCCGCTCACTCCTCATGAACCATTCGATGTAAAGTTGCCACCGTCGCAACATTTGCATCCCCCACGAAATCCAGTGGGTACAAATCCGCATGACATTAATAATCCTCTTAGTGTGAATCAACTGACAGGACAGTGTGTTAAAAATGAACCGCCAGACACGGGCAATAAAGACCCGGCTAGATCTATTATTAGTGTCACGTAGCCCTTAATACTCAGGACAATTGATAAAGAATTTATGCCCAGTACCTTTAAAAAGAATAGCACATGCGTTTCACTTGAAACCATTTTCATAACTTGCATTAATTTAATTTTTAATCAAATGGAATTTGCGTTCTTCAATAATGTTTCATTACAATCTACTAATGGAATATTAACATTGATTACCTTATTTATAATATAAGAATTTACGATAATTTACGATGTCTTGTAATTTATTAATTGAATACTTTTTACTAAATTAAATTATTGCTTAAATAATAAATAAATACATCTTAAAACTTAAACAAGTACTTAGTAATTATTAATATTTAGAATATATATAAATAAAAAAGCCAACATTTATTTTATTTCATATAATATTTAATAATATAGGAATTTACAGTCTTATAAAATAGATATTATAATTGTGATTTGGAAAGACTGACTAACAGCTAATTGTAATAAAATATTATTGATCGAATATTATCATGTTATCAGAGAACATTATGATATTGTTACGAAATGCAAATTTCATTTATGATTAAATTAATATTGATGTAAATGTAATATACTGTGTATATTTTTTTATATGTTGTTTTTATAAAATTTTACGCTGTGCTTGTGCAATCAAAGGGTTGAATGAAAAATATTGTTGGACAATGAAAAAAGTGCGGTGATCTCAAATTTCTAATAATAATAAACTGTTGTGCCGCGCTTATTTTTTTAAATAAAAAAAAGTATATTATGTAACAAAAATGTCATTTGCCAAAATCACCTATAATAGTTATGTATATGAAACTTATTTGGATGGTACAATATCTCCGTACTTAGATTTTTTATATTTAATTAAATGATAAACTTTTCAATTCCATCTAATTCCATCTAATAACATTACAATTTTAATGATAATTATAGAATTCAATTTATGATTGATTGATCATCCAAATATGTTTTAATAGTTTTAAAGTTCCTTGTGCCACACAATTCATGACTTTTGTTTTTTAACACACACTTTTCGTATTTTTTGTTTCCGTTTCGTTTTTATATATAAAAAATATAATCTATCTAATTGACAATTTAGATATTTGCATAAAAAAATCCTAACTTTTATTTCATTCGAAGTAATTTTGAAATTATTAATTTATATTCGACGTTTTTCTGCTTGTTTGTTTGTATTAAAAATGGTAATAGCAATAACACAAGTCATTGAAAAGAAAAAGAAAACCAAACGCAAAATGCACTTATCTTCAAGTTTCCACAATAAGTTTGTATATTGAAAATAATATTGTAATTATATACCATGTACATAAAAAAATGTTATATACAAATTGATTATTATAATGTAAAATTTATTTGAGATTTTTTATATTTTATTTGTTATATGTGGCAAGCCATACTTTCAAAATTTTATGTTCAAATTATTTGATTCTTTTTTGATCATTTCGAAAAGCTATTTTAACCTGGAGGGTGATATTTTGCTAACACATTTACTCATATAATTGCGCCCTTATTTATATCTATGTGAAATTGCTCATCATCAAGTCACTCATAAAATTATATTTACAAAACTTATTTAGTAGTGAAAAATCTATTCATTTAAACAAAAAGAAAGAAAAAACTGTTCATAACATTCAGTTTGTAAATATAGTTTTATATATAAATACTATATATAGAACATAAATAATGTAAAATACTTTATTCCTTATATCATTCAAGAAAATTGTAGATATTTATCAACTATAGTTGATATGTTTTTGTATTTTAATTTGCAAATGAGAGCAACTAGTGTTCAAACTTATTTCATTTACTGTTGAAGTAAACATGTGATATTTTATACTATTTAATTGTAACATTAGTTTTTGTTTATATGTTTTTTTGGCTCCCCTCAGGATTTTGCATTTATTTTCAATATTATTTAAATTCGTTTTCGGATGTATTAAATTACAATAATTATTGATGAATTGAAATAATATTGAAAGTTGAAAATAAAAGAAGAAAAAATGTAAAAGAAACGAACGAAATAACAATTACTGTGTATCATTAAAAAAGACTTAGAGTGCGTTATTTTTATTTTGTAATTTTTAATTTCTATTATTATTATTCTCTTCTCTTATATTTTTTGATTGTGTGCCATATCACTGAAGTGTAAGGATTTAATTGAAACGCAGTAATTGTTAGCGATTGAGTAATTGACTGTTTTAGGTTAGACATATCTTTAGTTTGGATAAGTGCAATCATTTTAAAGTTGATTATGAGAAAATATTTTGTTATCACACATACATAATACACACACAATCTCTATACAAATTCATGTACAAGTTAATTTAAAACAGAAACAAAATATTTTGTCATAATTTATTACGTCATTTTTAATAATTTTCAAGCTGCTTATTATAAAGAGAAAAAAATAATGAAAAAGAAAAAGAAAACATCTATAATATATAGATGCTTTTATATAAGTGGACAGCTGCTTCTGGCAAAACATTTTGTTTTATGTTAACCAGATTTGAGTTTCAAATTTTCGTTTTGAATATTTTTAGCCAGTAATACGCTTGTCCAGCAATGTACATTACAATTAGCAGCATTGTGAATGGTCTGCGTTTTAATGTACCAATATAGAGTAAATGATTATACATATATAAATAAAACAACTAGAAATAATTATTTAGATGTTAATGTCTTTGTAAGTAGAAATTGTTCGTATCATCGTTTTAGGATAGGGATATTCAATACAAAAAACCTCAATATCACATGTTATTTTTATTTTATTAATATTTTTATATCAATTTATTCATCTTTTTAATGCAGTATCTTGACATGCTTGAATTCTTGGGTGCTGAAGCATTTAAATGAACTTACAATTCGTAGATACTGTATTATTTGTAACCTATACCGACGTTAATAAAATCCTTTTATCCCCTTTCTAAATAAAAGATTTATTATATACAATTGAAGTTCAATTTTTAATAACAATTTACATACCCATCATTTAATTGAAAATAAACATTTAAATAATATGAACCGCACTTACATCTCAAATTACTTCTACGTTTTAATACAATTTAAGGAATTAACTTAATTTAAAAAACCGTAAGTTGACAATAGTGAACACTTCCGGCGCTAGGAAATGCAATGAATAATGGAGCTCTTAAAACATAACCTAATTATACATAAGCTAGTGCAGGGATTCTTCCATGACGCGGGCCACTTTTGATTCTCTCATAGTGTTGTAGTCTAAAATTCTTCTTCCAAGTAACCCGAAATTGAGAATATGAATATTTAAAAGAACTACGAGTGAGTACTTAAAACTGAAAACCAAAATGAACGTATTAGAAAGTCTCAGTAATGCTCAATGCGTTGGGGGATTTATCACTTGCCGCGGTGGAACGAGGCTTCCAAAGTTTGAGGTTTAGGGCACGAGCCCCTTTTCTCTGAGCCTAAAGTGTCTATTTTACTCCAATTGTATTTAATGCTACCTACCATGCGGTTTATATTAATTGATCTTACAATTAGAATGAATGTTCTGCAAAGTGACTACAACAATTTAAATGAAGGGATATTAAAGGAAAACAAATTAAAAATTAAAGTAATCTTCAATTATGTTTATTACATAATCTAAAAAGAATTATTCTACATGAGAATGACTAATTATAAAAATATCTTGTTTTTAATACACAATTTCGAATGTTAATATTTTAGAGGATAGGCAAAATTATGATAATTAATTATATGCTTGGAACATTTGTAAGCCAGTGCTATATTATTATTTCTGAATAATTTTGCGGTTATATTCTTCGTTTTATATGAATGAATCAGTTCCTCCTATTCAGATGTATGAAATATAATAATTTATTTAAAAGGTGATGATTTATTTTCATTTTTTTTATTTTAACAAATTATAAGTAGGTATGTATAATTAATGTCAAAAGCAATTTATTTGCGGGAGTTAATGCTATTCATTAATGAAGATGTAAGGAATGAAGCAAAATATTTTTAAATAATAAATAAGCATTCAATTAATGGCAATAAAAAATAAAATGTATATACAATGAAAGAGAAGTGGTATAAATGAACACTATAAAGAATTGTATAAAAGGAAGCTAAACTATGATCACATTTAAACACTTAAAAATATAAAAAAAATGTATCTATACACATAATTACAAACACGCGCTCAATCTTCCATCAACATTGTAAGTGGATTATTTTTACTCGATCGTATAGATGTTGGCGGTGTTGATGTCGCTACTAAAATTAAATATGATGAATATGATATCATTTCGTAATTAAAATACACTATACTAACGTTGCTCTTGAAATCTATTTGTGTTTAAACAATCTAACCATTCGGTCATACTTATATGACGATCCTTATTAATATCACAGTACCTCGGCAATTTTTTCCCACATTTGCGAAGGTGTTTGTAGGTGGACATAGTATCCTTGAAAGCTTTCCACTCTACTTTATCTAAAACTTTATTTTTATTTTTATCGAAAAATACAAAACTCCATGAAGCGACTTGCTCATCCTTTGACGACCTCCATGTTGAACTTCCAATACTAAAAACGTATTTTCATTTTATTAAAAAAATCTACTCGATTAACTTTCATTCCAAATGAATACCCTGTAATACTTGTACCGTTAGTTTCTCTCACCATACTGGTGTACAGATACTCCATCAAATCTTTGAGAAACGCATTTTTTTTCTCTTCCGGACATCCTTTCATCGGTCGCGACGACGACGATATTTGATCGCATTTCGGCACCTTTGGATCCTTAACGGCAGTTCCTGCAATATTTTTACCTGTATCTTCATTAACGCACCAGCAATAACCAGCCGATTTGTAACATTGTACCTGCAATGTATAAATGTAATTATCAGCAGCGCAGCAAAAGCATAAGCGACAAAAGTACTTTCGCATAACGGCCATCTAATGTACATTCGGGTACATAAAGTTGATAGCCTTCATCCAAAGCAGTTCTACGATCTGACATACAATCAGTGGTGTCATCATCTCTTTTCTCTGATGAATCATCTTCAAAATTCGGACCGCTGTTCATTGTTTTCGAACCATCCGCTAGTACTACGTTAAACAAAACTTGTAATGAAAGTTTTTTATCCAGAGGCAGTAACTTACTGCTGCTGGGGCGATACGGCGACGAAAGGATGTCGTCGCCCTCGTCATCTTCCTCCTCATCGTCGTCGAGATGCCCATTATCGTCACTGCCTTTGACGTCTGCGTTCAGCGACAAGAACACACGCAAAGAAACTATTTAAGTTCAAAACAAAGTAGGCGAATGGCAATACTAACTAAATATCAGCACCAATTCTACTGGAAATATTGAATAATAATAATTGTTAATAGCTACAAAAACGTTATCAAAATCAGCATCTCATTTATTAGTGCAGTAGTAGGTACAAACCCTCTATACCTTAAATGGAAAATCAACGAAAATACTTGTTTATAATACTAATAATAATAATAATGATGATAATAATAATACTTTTAACATTTTACTTGGGCCTTGTTAAATGCCAAATGTGCCAAGTGCATATGAAATTTAATAAAATTCATTTGCAACTTCATGGCAGGAAATGAAACAAAATTAATTGAACAAAGCTATAGCGTAGTCTCTATCGTTCTAAGTTGGAATAGTTCATGCATCAAGTGCAGTTATTTTCAAGGCACAAGTTTCTTGGTGCTGATTATGATCTACAATCTGTACAAGAATAAATTGCCACTCGCTTTATGGGATTTTTAATCATGGTACGTGGTAGACGTATGTAGTTAAAAAAATCATTTGTTGAAATTATTATCATAAACAAAAATGTTATAATAAATTATATGTGTGTAAAATAATAAATCTTGCACGAATTGTGGGGGCGAACGGAAGAATTATACACTCATACCGGATGGAGTGGTAGTCTAATTCAACTACTGGAAGCAATATTTAAACACCTACCGTCCATGCCATCTCGGGTCAAACATTGCGCCCACTCCTGTCTTCCAATCACTTGGTCTCTATTCATATCACATGCTTTGGCGAAGCTTTTTGCACATCGTTTCGGCTTCACCACTTGCTTGACTAATCGTTTCAGATCTTTATACTCGTTCTTATCGAGCATATCGTTGTGGTCCGTATCCATCTTTTGAAACTTCCAATCGAGCACCATTTTATCGGCGATGGAATTTTTAATTGTCGGATGATCACGATTCCAATCACTTATGAAAATTTGAATAAGATTACTATTAAACGACGCCTTATCTTCTCGTTTGCACGCCCGGCCTCCTTTACGATTTTTTTGCGAACTTCGTGTCGTTTTCCTGCCGCGTCCGCATCGATGCTTCATGCCGGGCTTGAATCGGACAGCTGAATATGGAATTGGAAAACCCAGCGGTGATACACACCAACAATATCCAATATCAGGGTGGCATTGTGATGATGCGTAACTTCCGTTCATGCGGCATTTTGGTTTGAATCTTAAGTTGGAATTGGTTCTAGTGTAAGCGATACAAGATAATTGTGCCTGACACACGTCTCTATGTAAAAAGGTGATGTTTTTATTGTAGCATCGTGCCAATTCTAAGTGGCACCGGTTTAAATACGAAAATCCATCAGATCCACAAGCTGGTTTCTTTGCATCCAATCCGACTTTACACGATTTTGGAGAACAACTTTCCTGAAACAAAGAAGAAGAGGAATCTCAATCAGGTGCAAAAAATTAAAAACTTTTACAAGAAAAAAAAATTCAGCCTAAAGCTATTATTTCTCTCTTTTCACATAGTTGTTTTATCTTTTTTAAAAAGAAGTTTTTTTTTATGAAACATTAATTATCACGATCGTATTTTCCTGTCAATATCATAAATGATTTACAACAGCATAAAACTTGACCCTGGGTGAGTTACGAAGTGATCTTTATTGTTTCCTTTAAATCCCATTTCAAAAGATACACTTGAATAACCGTATTCACAAAAAGATTGCCTGAGCAACAAACAAAAATATGATACTTTTAACATATTTTTTCCTTCGTTCACAACATTCAATGCATTTAAATTGAAATGGTAGATTATGCAAATCAGCCAACCCCAGCAGAATAATGCATGTTTTGCTGTGTGCATTATTCAATAATTCTCGTCAAGATACACACAATTGCAATTTGGGTCAATACACCTACAATGTAAGCATCGTAATGAATTATATTCATAATCATAATCATAATAATCCATTGCGCTGCTTTATCGTTTCATAATTTTTGTCTTAGTTTTAGAGCCGAGAAGATGTAGTAGGCGTCATATATAAGTAATGTTTTGTGAAAACGCGCCCCGTTGGCCAGGTGTTCATTCGAAGACTGCATTCCTACCATTATTGTGGAACAGGTGTGCACCTTAGCCCATTGTATTTCACACCTGTATCATGTCATATCTTATCTACCTGCTAAGCTATCCGCTACAAAACTGTATAATATAATCACATCGCCATCACAAACTTGCATACGGTAATTATTTAAATTAATTGTTTTAGAAAACATAACTATAGGAGAGTTACAAGTTATATCAGCAGCCGCTTATAAGAGAAATTAGAAATCGATATATTCTTTTTCTTTTCTGTAGCGGCTGCTGCTGCATGTCGTTCGTCTTGTCTTATATATATGTTCATGCTGTAAGAGTGCTGCTGCATACTTGTAAGAAATTAATTGATAGTTTCGAGTGTGAAATGCGCGTAATATAAATGATAATTGTAAACAGCGTGTTGATTATAGAGCTGACAAACCGAAAAAATGCTTAAATACTATATTTATTAAAGTGCTGTTACTAACTAGCATTAAATGGCCTCATCATTTATTGTCAAAATAGTAATTTGTGAAAAGCGTTTTTAATTCATCGCCACATTAAACACGCATCATATATAGAGATTGAAAGGCAACAACAAAACAACGTTCAATGATTGTGTATCATCGTATTCGTACTTATTACATTAAATTAACAATATTCAACGAAATGCTACGTACTTACGTACTTACTTACTTACGACCAATTAACAATACTGTTATTTTTTAATTGCACATTTACAAAATGTTGTTAGCTGCTTGATTTTTGTTGTTGTTCGCTAACGTTTTCTTAACTGACAGTTCGCACATCGTTAAAGGCACGATTGCATATCAAATGAGTTGCAGCATTCCGACAGTGACAATAAAAAAAAATCTAGACAACTTTAATCACGAAACGAAAGAGTGGTTTGTTAGTTGAAAACAAAACCAAAACGTGTATTTCCAGAATTTCAAGCATCGCCAAAGTTCTCTATTATATGAGTACACATTTATATATATGTGTGTGTGTGTGTATAATATGTATTTACACTACACACACACAGCGAGATGAAATGTGTACACATTTTACATTTACGTAGATTATACCCATACTATACACTTATTGCAAATAACGGTTTTAAAAATAGCTTTATGCTTGTTTACAAAAAAAAACCAATTTACAAATAAAAATGAGTAATTTAAATAAATTATAACGTGTCATCATCAATTTATCAATAATATTCATCGATAATTGAATGTTTTATTAATTCCGCCGACCTCTATCATATAAATATTTACATTAACGATACAACATTCTAAATAATCTTATTTTAATTACGTAAATATAACGTAAATGCATATGTATAGTGTAAATGTAAAATAATTTATTACTTACAAGCGCATCAATCGCGATGAATAAAATAAATGTGAATATTCCTTGCAAAAACCACATTGCAAATGTTCTCCAGGTGCAAAAACGTTCAAGAAGTCATGCTACGCGTCACTAACAACACGAATACATAGTATGGATGAGGAACCACGCTGTCTGGAAGGGCACTAACTGGTACCACGCTGTCTAGTAAAGGGACTTGTTTGTGTGAGTGTTGTGATGCTGATGCTGTTAACTCGAGAACATCGAGTATACTGAGATGGACGGTTGGTGTCGCCTTCTCGCTGGTTTAATTGTCGAAGGGTCGGGGGTCACTGCGATGATTGAGTCCAATATTGCTTGACCCAATGCATCCAATCGCTCGCAAAAATTATCAATAATTATTACATCACAATTGAAAGATTTAATTTATTGTGTCACGATTTCAACGTCACTACTTCACCCACTATTCACTCTTCACTATATACGACGTATAGATTCACTATAGTCGGCGTTCACACAACGAATGACTCGTCAAATAGAACTGAAGAATGTTATTTCGGGAGTTCTGCGAATTTCGCAAATTCGATAAAACTGCAATTATTTATATTATCCAAAATTAAAAAGAGGTATGCATTTCGTGGAATTGATTAGCATTAAGGAGGCTTTTATCATAACATTATTTACATTTACCTACCTGTTTAAAAACTATCCCATCTCTTCTTCTTCTTCTTCTTCTTCTTCTTCTTCACCATCATCATCATCATCATGGTCTTCTTCTTCTTCATTTCGTGAGATTCGTGCTTAAAAATTTTATTGCATACAAATTGCAAACATAATTTACTCCTTAATTGAATCACTTCTTTTTTTTCCAACTTAATGCATACTATAAATGGATTATAACTTAAACAGGTGACATGAGTTCAACGATACAGGAAAAAACAAATGCATACATATTTTATTTTACAATTATGAGTTTACTGATATCCTCTGTCATTTTTATTATCACTGCCTAAAGGTAATAACGTATCATATGTTATTACGCTGTTTGTCATTAAAATTAATTAGAAATTGGCATTAAAACGATTATAAATTTTATTATTATCATAAATTATTGTTTAATATACATATATAATAAATAAGCAATTGAATTAACTCAGCTGCACACAAAGGATTATTGAGCTATTTTTTTTTTATTTTTTAGAATTTATTTCTGTTTACAACATTTCAATGGCATTCAACAAGATTAGGTAATAAATAAATACATCTGTAATTTCATATTAATGGTTTGTGTAGTATAGAATTATTTAAATACTCATTTAAAATAATAAATATTCCATTTATAATTAATGTTCTGTTGTGGAAAATAGTCACTCTGCGGATTTATGTTCCGTTTGGCGTTGTGTATTAGGCAACCAACAACACCAATGGAATTTTAGTCACTTCACTACTCTATGGTATAGCTTCTAAATGAAGAATGTTAAATTGCCATTTATGTACATAGTGTTTATATTTATAGTTTATTTAATCAAAAAGAGCAGATAATATTAGATACCATGATAATAAACTGGATCACCTCGCTGCATCCTATGTTTTTCATAAGGTTCTTCAAATTCTTTTTTACATAAACTTTTAAGCACCTAGAGTATTTCTAATGTAATACTAATAAGTAATACTTTCATCGTTTAATTATTCATGCAAAGTATATTGTTTTGCTTTTATAATTTTCGCATTCTCTAATAAGACAATGTTATGATTGTTATGATGGATTCCTTACAGATGGCGGTAAACACACTATTGTTTCAATTAATTTAAAAATTATTATAGAAATTTATAACATGAAATTTAGTTAAATTATAGTTTTTCAGTTGCCTAAATATACATGTTTAATTTATAACAACTTTTCTTAATTAAAAAAGATGTTGCTTATTAATGCCATCTACATTAAAATAGGTTAAACAGAAAAGTTGGAAATGATTATGACAATTTGAATTTGTAGTAGAACAAATGGTACTTTTTCTGACAAGATCAAGAGCGTGCTATATGAGTAAGATCAGTATTTAGGTTATGTTAAATTGAAGAGTTGTGTTTTATGGAATTATAAAATCGAATTAAGGATGGACTTACACATGAAATCGAGACAATTTTCTGGACAATTATATAAATATACAAACGTAATGAAGGGATGGCAGTATAGATTCTTTTTAGTCGATGGTAGTTCCGGTTTGTTACATTACTTTTTATGCGAGGGTGAAAAACCGGATGGCTCAGTCCCAAGAGGATCCGTTCATTTAGCTGGAGCCGTTATATGTCCAAGTGATGAAGATTCTAAAACATTTACTGTAAATTGTGCATCTGGTGATATGTTAAAATTAAGAGCAGCCGATGCAAGAGAAAGGCAGGAATGGGTTAATGGC
This sequence comes from Adinopsis sp. GC000173, assembly GCA_030264715.1. Lineage (NCBI taxonomy): Eukaryota > Metazoa > Arthropoda > Insecta > Coleoptera > Staphylinidae > Adinopsis > Adinopsis sp. GC000173. Next base: position 39,003 of record JARJDW010000335.1, read on the forward strand.
TTGAGAGCAGTTGCTGAAGCTCATACCAAAGTAATAATAAGTAATCTATGTATGTATCGGTTCAATAATTAATTTACTTATTGTTTTAGACCATATCCGCAAATAGTACGCCGTTGCCACCCAGAGAACATTTAGCAGTATTAGATGCAATAGGTTGTGCAAAAGCTCAATTACAAAGAACTGAAATGACCGATACTACATTATGTAGAGCACTGGAATCGTCTTCGTCATTTTTTACCGATCCAAACTTGTTACTACTAAAAGCCACTTCGGCAGCTTCACTTCATTGTTTATTTCAATGTTTAAACATTTTACAAAGAAATCAACATCAACAGCAGGCACGAACTGGATTCGTTATTGATGATGATTAATACTTCCTAAGGGCTAGGCGTTATTTATCGACATTGAAGAAATTGTTGTGTTACACAAGACAGCACGTAGAATAATAATTCCATTATAATTGAACTAACTGCATCTTTCAGATCGTTCTAGCCCGCTATCAATACCATTATTTCAACCAACATATCAACAAATTTTATTAGATTTTATATTATTTCTAATCTTTTACATATTTTTTATTTATAATTATAGATTACTGTTATTGGTGATAGTTATCTAAAATACGCTTTTGAAATATGCAGCTAAAGAGGAAATTAGGTGATCCCACTGTAGACGACGACGTATAGAAACAAATTTTATGCCTACACATGGTGCTGTGTAATAATGATTGATTCTCTTGCTTTAAAATTGAGAATAATAATATTTTCCATAAAAAAATACTACTACTAATTTAGAGATTGTAAATATTTAATTTAAATCGTGTAATTTATATTAGAAACTAGTTTTATCCTTATGTATATATGTAATGCAAAAAAATATACATAAATTAAATCTAAATTACGGATATTTTGTATTGTAATTCTTATGATATCCTTATTACCTAGTGAACTTATTTCTTTGCAAACGATATTTTCATTGCATGTGTAGGGGTGATCTTGAAGCCCTGTAATGCTTCCTTCGCCGCACCCGACTGTAATTCATTTTCGAATTCGACGAAAGCGATATCGTGACGATTCGGTACGAGACGAACTTCCTTAAAACCAGGGAATCTGAAAAAAAAACATACAGTTATTCCATTATTGCGGATTGAAAATCTGCGAAAACCATTGAATTACAATATGTATTTGTAGAGTTCAAATCGCGCTTAAAAAGAAACCAGACAAAATGAGACTACGAAATTAGGACTGTTATAAAAAGAAATTAATAAGAAGAGGAATTTGAGATCAACAAAATCATTTAAATTTCGTTTTATTTGTATATATTTCTCTTGTAGGAGAGAAGGCGAATATATGGACACGGTGGCAAAAGTAAACATTGCTCATTTTTTGGTAACCAGTAGTACTTGCAAGTTAAGTTTGGTGGAGGTCAGAACCTAATTTAGACCTTCGCGGGCCCAAGGCAGAATTGTATTTATGAGCCCTCTTCCAAATTTTGATTCTGATTTTTTAACTATATTAATATTAGATAAAGCAATATTTGGAGGCGGTTACAAGCCCCAATTTGTCCCGGGCCCCGAGCAGGTGCCTTGCAGTAAATTAGGCCGTGCGCATAAATTCAAAGGGAGCAAAAAGATGCGAAATTTAATGCTTTTTAAGTTTGCTAATAGACATATTCATGCATATTAGCAAACTTAAAAAGCCGCTCTTCAAATAAACGAGTTATGAAGCAAAATGCAAGAAATGTAAGAAAATTCATGCAAAAAGAGCCCAACTGGCATATTGATAGGTCGATGGCTCGCCTTGTTGAGGACGCGCATACGCCGAAATTCAAAGAGATCAACAAGATACGCAATTTAATGCTCTTTTAGTTTGCTAATAAGCATGAGCGCCGTATCTCTTCAACTAAGAGAGTTATGAAGCAAAATGTAAGAAATTTCATAAAAATGGGCCCCTTTCCAAATTTTGATTCTGATTTTTTAACTGTATTAATATTAAATAAAGCAATACTTGGAGGCGGTTACGGGCCTCAATTTGTCCCGGGCCCCGAGCAGGTGCTTTGCCTGCTTTGCCCTAAATTAGGCCCTGCTTGCAGGTTGAGTTTGGTGGAGGTTGAATGTAACAAACATTGAAAGTAAAGCTGCAGTTGGCATATGAATTAAAGAAAACAGTCTTGAAGATTAGCAATTATCTACATGTGCCCCCTCCCTCCTACTTATATAAACAAGTAAATATTATGTGAAATATTCTATTACTTTAATGTAACAAAATATAAAATTGATAATTTCATTATGTGATTTACCGTTGAAAAATGTTGCAGAAATAATTTTTCTAACTATCAATCATTGGTTGGTACAATAGCTAAAAGCGCGATTGATTTTAACTGCAGTTAATGTCAGGGTTGGATACAAATATAGATTTTAGGCTTATATGGGTAATTAAAATTCTGTTAATTTATTCGGTCTTAAACTGCTAGTCTTATTTGGAACGGTGGTTATTACAAGTCTTAATTTTGTTATCTCTTTAGTCTGGTTTCTATTAGTTCTGTCAATTAATTTCAATAATATGTTGTACTATTTAAATACTCACTAATCGTTGTTTATAATTTACTACTTTGAAGGAAACAAGTAACTACTTCGGTGGTGCATACAATGCGTACCTCCAAATACTTTATATTTAAGTGGCTACCTTCCTATTACGTTGTGCTATGTAAGTGCAAATGAGACAACATAATAATATAGTAATTGACGACAAGTCTCGTAAATTGCAATGTACAGGATGTACTTGAATTCGTAGTTTTGTTTAATAACATATTTGCTAACATCTTTAATATCGTTGAAACGAAATCAAATAGGGAAATGATCATCGGTGGACATTTGGCGCTAAATATGTTAAACATCTCTACTATACCAACTAGGAAAAACTTAAAAATATATGTATCAAATAAATCTATAAGAGTACGTACTGATTGAATAACATAGACAACATCATCTCGCTAGTTTCATCTGGTAAGTTGGTCAAGAAAAGAATTTGATTAGGTGGCTGCTCAGCATTATTACCACCCGGAACCCTGTTCGGATCCTTGTTCTTCTTTTTCTTTTTAGGTGCTTCTTCATCTTTACTAGGTGGTGGTCTAATTTTCTTTGGTCTCTCTGAATACGTGCCTTTCATTTTCGCAATAATATCAGAGTCTGTTTTGCAATATTGTATTCTCTATAATGATTCGATTTAGTAAAACATTATACACATAAATATTACGTACCATTGGTTTGTCATAGAATGGAAAACCTTGCATAGATCGCAAGGCATTGGTAGCGCTTTGTATTTCCTTAAAAATAACGAAAGCTTGTCCACGCATTTTTAAAGTTTTTAATGCAACTATATCCATAATTTGTCCAAATTGGGAAAATATGGCATATAGAGACTTTTTTAATTCTTCCTTTTTGACTTTTTCATTTAAATTATTTATATAAATTGTATTATTTGGACGAATATCCATTCTGCAAGGAAAGTGAGGTTATGAAACAAAACTAGCATGAATTAAGGCATATTTCCCACTACTTAGGGAACATTTGTATTAGTCTAAACAATAATACATTGAATTATAACTTACGTTAAGTCACAAAATAGCGTTGGTCCTTTATAAAATAATTGTAATGAAAACGTTTATGAAACAAGCCGCATTTGAAAATGGCCGTCAATATTTTAATCGTTGCCAACATTTTAAAATATATCTCAGCTGTTTAATAACAAAAAACTGTTGCCTTTTATGTAAGTACCTCACTAATTTTTTTATAATTATGTTATTACATAGAAAAAAGTAAATCTAGCAATTTAATATTAATTATTATAAGATTGAGTAAAAGTGGCATCTAATAGTGAGTAGTGTAAGTTAAAGCTTTACGCATTATCCTAGAGATATTTATAGTGACGCCAAATTTATAATTTTATTTAATTTGCAGATTAAATATACATTAGAAAGCTTACAATCCGTTTATAGGAAAGAAACCCATCAATTATTGCATGTTATAATATTTGTTTAGAAGTAATTTATAATATATAATTTATATGATGCTTTAACATTTGGTAAAAGTGCTCTTAAATATGAAATCCATAAATGACTAAGTTATAATTAAATTGAATTTAAAAAAAAAATATTTTTCAATAGTCACTTGTAAACAAATTACATTCTAATTGAGCGGAATGATTGCACAAACTAATCCGGCTAATTTGATACGATGGAATAGCATTTTACACAGATACTTTATATAGAAATCGAATATAATGCATCGCTTTGTTCAATTTCATCTAATAATATATTAATGACTTTCCAACCAAGGTAAAATATTATAAGATACAAAAAAAACTTACGTCTCATACATGCATAGTAGATATAATAGGTAATTTCAAGACAGTTTAATCTAAAAATAAGAATAGGAAATGATAATGGATTCATAAGATAGCATGCAGCCAAACAAGTATGATTTTTTTATGAAAAAGTCGATAATTCGTTTTATTCCGTACCAAAAACATCTAAAAATGCTACAAAACAATATTAAAAAATGCCCAGATGAAGTATGAATTAAACCAAATGAATTTTTTAGGCATTTTTTAGTGAAATTTTAGAAATATATTATTTTTAGAGTAATTTTCAAATAGTTTATGGGAAAACTTGACAAACTTGGTCAATTTCCAATATGATTAATGTAATTATGCTTTAATTAAGAAAATTTTCATATTTGATGGTTGAAAAGTGGATTGATTTCTTAAAATTGCTCTTACAATTACTTTTTAGGTGTACTGAATATGGCCTCAAGAATATGCAAATATGAATAAAAAAAGATTTGTTATATGTAAAATATCTTAACATTTTTAATTCAAATATAGATTTACTAAATGCACATTGACGTAGTTTAGCAATTAGACGTTTGATCATCATTATATATTCAATAAACTCTCATTGGTCACATTTCTATTTTTCGATAAAGTTCCCGAAACAACAAAAATACATTAGTATTATTAAATACTTTTGCAACGAGAGTAACTATTGTTTTTCAATTATTTTTGGAGGTTATTATCACCTATATTTTAATAAGTTAATAACCTAAGTTTGATATGCTTACTATAGATGTATTCTGATTGCAGTAGGTAATTTCAAAACAATTTAATCTAAAAAAGTATTATTAATAACAAATGACAATAGATAAATAAGATAGTAGGTATATAGTAGGCATTATTGTAATTCACATAATAGCAGCACAATCACTTATGCAATAGAGAGCATTGTTGACTTTAGAAGAGAGGCGAAAAGCAAAAGCAAAGGCAAATGCAATTATACAAAATAAAATTTAGCAAACGTTTTAAGCGAATCAATTAACCTAATACAATGCATTAACTTTCTACAAAGGTATCTGTAATAGTCTATTGAATCCTAAAGACTCTTCTATACTCACATAGATATTTTTCTTCTTCGTTCTTTTTTTTCTAATATTAATATTATTAATCTTTCTTCAGTACTTGATTATAGGCCATATTGTTCATGAAATAACCTTTGAACCTTAAATATTATTATAAAGAATCTATATATAATATTATATATTCATCCGTAATACATAAAATACATCTTCTTAATTACCATGAAACATAAATTAATTTTATATGTGAATGATTAAAATTGAAAGACGAGTGGTATTATATATCATAATTTGTGTTTTATCGTTTATGGGTTTTAGAATGGAAATCAGTGCTAGAGTTAATTTATGCTTATAGGATAATGATTTGCTATTATCATAAAATTTACTGCATATATTGAGAAAATAAAAATAAATCTTCTATTTTTTATCTAAAACGAAATTAATAATGCAACATTTTTCATAAATTATACGTGGACTCTTTTTTCCATCTTCTCTGTTTTTAGAAATTTATTGATTCACAATTTAAAAGCTCATAAATAAATCTTTAAATGGATTAAATTAATTAAAAGCCAGATTGAAGAGGCAAGAAATTTTATATACAACTGTTATTATTTTAAGTGTTGCATTAGTTGTTATCTGCATGTGTCATTCGCGCGTATAAAAATGTATAAGAAAAGATATAAATTAGCTATAAAATTGCTTTTCGTTTAACAAATTTTTGCATAAAGTAGATTAATTCAGTTTGCCAAATGCTTAATATGACGTACGTACAAGAAAGTTAAAAATTGTTTTATTTCTATTTTACTATTTTTACTACATTGCCATATCAAGTTTCATTACGTTAGAAAATATGTGTATAGTTTCGAAATTTGAAAAACAATAAAAATGAATAGCTTCCAGATACTATTTATGATGACAATATAAGAATTAATGGTAATTTAATAAGCAAACAAGCAATAATTTTACATAATAAATCAAATAATGTTAAGTTTTTAAGCAAATGCTCATTTAATGTACCTAACCAGAAGCTAAGATTTCAATATTTGACTTTTTTGTTGATTGAATAGAAATCGGTTCAAAGTTCACTTATACAAATGTATACAGTGTGTTCATTATAGAACAATAGAGGCAATATTTTATCTTCAACAGTTTGGGAGAGTACACTTTCTTCTTTACTTAACATTTTTGTATGTTTGATATGTGTTGTTTCTTGTATCTTGTCTTCCCTTCTATAAGAATTTTGGACAATATTTAAATTAGCCATTGCTGTAAAACAATAATAGTAAATTGAAAATTTGTTTGTCAAAAGAATAAAATATTTGAGAATTTTCTCAGAGTATTGCTCCTTCTTCCTGATAGTTCCTGTAGTTTTGTTGGGAGCTGCATTCCTCTCTAGAAGAAATTCATTATATAATATGTATAGTACGATTGGAAAAATAGACATGAAGAGATCCGAAACCAAAATGTTTTATTCCTAAACTGTAACATTTGATATTTGAACATTTAGAAGCGATTTAGTTCTTTTCCGGTCTCTAATTTGTCCGATCCCAGTCCTCAATTTGTGCAAGTAAGATTATTTGAAATTCTTTATAAATGCGTATTTCTAATTACTGTACTACATATATTCAGCGAAATTGCAAATTGCAATGGTTCAGATTTCTTCTTATCGCTTAATAATCCCCCTTATATTTCCCATCCCACTATTCAATTTGTATAATTGGCAAATCAAATATTTTCCAAAATTTTTTACACTTTACATACGTATTTCTAAAATCTGGGTACATTGCTTTTTAAAGTGATGAGCCATGTTGCTAATTATCTATAGCATTTCTATTATATTGAATTCAGGCTGCTTGCAATACAAATTCTAACCTAACTTTTAGCTGTCAATACTAGTGTCATTACCCCGAAAAAGGCTTGGCAACGCTGGACATTTTATCGATATTAATAAATTTAACAGATTCTTACAGAATATAACCTATTATATTCCAGTTTGTTTGCTTTACTGAAACATTTTATAATTTAGATTACATATTAAATATTTCACTTAATAACCAATCACGAAATAAAAAGCGATGCGTTTGTTCGATACCTACGTATACACATTTTTACACTTTGTTAATGCTGAAACGTATTAATTATAAAATTAATAATAACCGTCACCTATAAAGTAAGATATTAGTGAAATATTAAAAATAATAATGGGCAATAATTTGTAATAAGTAATTCAAAGCATATACGTTGTGTGGTGCGCGCATTAAATTTCTCGCATCAACATCAATAAACTATAATTTCATTATAAAACCACTTATTAAAAATTTAATAATAAATTACGTGGGTGGTCGAATGTGGCCGGTGTGTTATGTGTTGGATTAAACTTTCAATTAATTTATTTTTAATTATTCGATATATTATGGGAACGTCATAAAGTGCTAAATACCAAAGTAAAAGTTTATTAAATTTTTATTATCATTGTGAGAAGAAAAAATATAAAATGTACCTATACTTGAACAATTTGCGTTTCAAATAAACCACCAATAAACATAGGTATACCTAGAAGCTTTTGTCAATAAGTTGCAGATTTTTTTAATTAAAAACCATTCACTAAGACATTTGAATAATAATTAGAAGGATATAATTTTAAACGTTTTGAGTACTACTTCTAAAGATACATTCTTACCATTCCTAAACGTCAAAATAAATCAATAAACTTTATGACTGAAGTTACAACACATTAGTAGACTTGTATTAAATTCCACGTGCTCTATCTTGAAAGAAAAAGCCAGCGATAAAAAAAATGAATAGGAAAATAATCATTTTTTTCCTCCTCTTTATATGCGAACACACAAAACACCATAAATATCCGGTGATCAATTATTTTAACAAATAGGTGTGAAATTAGTATCAAAAATGAAACAAAACCGACAGTATTAATTGGTTTCTGATATGACAGGTTGAACATAAAACATTCAATCCTGAGGCTAATCTGTTTTTTGTGCGTTGTGCTGCGCCGCGGTGCGTAGACAGGCACATACACATACACAGACAGACACGAAAAACTTTTCATTTTATTTTCGAATATAATTTTTTAGGACACATATAATTAGAAACAATTGCGCATGTAAACATGTTAATTAAACATTCATAAGCTTCAAGAAAAGAAAAATTTTTGTTCAAAAAATGTATAGGTATACAAGTATGTAGAGTCGCTCTCTCTCGCTGATGGCGCGAGTGAAACATGAATTGTGATTAGAGGTAACACGTGCGGGATGGACGGAAACTTGTGTTTGTCTTTGATTATCTAGTCGGACTCGAGGCGTTTAGATTAATAGAATACTATTAAAGGCGTGGTTGTGTATGTATCGTCGTCGTATTATCCTCGTCTTTTTTTTTATTAAAAACCTATATTTTTTTCCCTCGATTAGATTTTCTATATATACGAGTGTATGTCCGCATCGCGTCGTTGCTTGTTGCTGACATATTACGAAATGATTCTTAGTTACTCTATCTATCGATCATCATGGATCGAAAAGGATATCCAAGTTCCTGCCAACCCTTGGGCTTTTACCTTGGTAACTGAAACTGAAAATAAAAATTTATTATTATTTGAACTAAGTCAATTAAGAATTGCACTGTCGATAGAATGGAAAGTTGTTATGTGACGATGAACGATGGGCACGAAACAGTACCACATATTTATGGAAAATGTATTAGGGTTTAAATTTTTTCCTCCATAAGAATTCTGTCAATTATTAACACTGCTCACTTATGATATCTGACCGTACCGTGTGTATGTATTGTATATCCTAATGAAACAGTACCAATTTTTGTATTTTTCTGCGCTTATTAGTATACAAAAGCGAAATTTCTAATTTTATTTATTTGATCGATGCGTTTAGATTAAAAGAATACTATTAAAGGCGCAGTTGTATGCATCGTCGTCGTATTATCCTCGTCTTTTTTTTTGATTAAAAACCTATATTTTTACCTCTCGTTTAGATTTTCTATACTTATAGTATATACGCATCGCATCGTTGCTTGTTGCTGACATATTACGAAATGATTCTTAGTTACTCTATTCGAAACAAAACTTTTGCAAGAGCTCACTTTTACGATTATAAATTTGCAATCAGATATAAATTATGAGGTGTCGGCAATTGAGATAACTACATAATTTCTATATCATTTTGAAAGTTGGTTTTAGAGCCGAGACGCGCATGTTACACGAAAATAAAAAACACCATTTTTTTCTAAATAATATGTAAATTAGATGTATTATTGCGATACACTATAATTTTTTTTATTCACTTCGAATCGTATTTTTCCAAGTAAATACATGTATGTCATGTTTTATACATTATTTTACAAAAAGCAATAAAGAAAATCATGTACGTACTATGATGTTATGCAAATGTTTGATAAAATGCAATTTTCGTCGTCTAACAATCAAACAATTTCTGTGTTATTCTGCAGAATTATTATTAGTATATCGAAGCGAAATTTCTAATTTGATTTATTTGATTATGCTGTATAGTACATGTGTGGATGAAGATGCGGATGTAAGCAAGAATAACTATCACATTTCTTTCTGCCTACTACAAAAAATGCTTTTTTTACATGTTGTATTTGGACATTATTATTTATATATTGATCTTCACCTCGGAATTTCTGTACCTTTGAAGAAGGCATTTTGACTTTTTAGGTTATATTCAATGCCATCTAGTTATATATATTTATCATATTAATGAGCGGGGTACAAAAATTGATCACCCCTTTACTTTAAGGTTACATTTTAAATATTATCCACTGATCAAATTAATTTGACATCTGAATTAATCTATATTTCTCAAATAATGAAAATCGAAGCTTGCAATATTTTTCCAAGTAGATACTTACATGTCATGTTTTATATTGTACATTATTTTACAAAATGCAATAAAGAAAATCATGCATTATCTCTACGACGATATTATGCAAATGTTTGATAAAATGCAATTTTCGTTGTCTAACAATTAAACAATTTCTGGGGTTTTTTGTGAAGATGTCAAACATTTAAGAATAAAGTATTGCCAACCTTGTTTTTTTGGTGAAAATGTTAAGAACATTTAGAAATTCAATACTGGCAACCTCACTAATGTGTTTCTTCCGTGTGGTGCTCTATGGTGTGGTGTGAGATATATTTTGTTTTTCAAAAAAAAAATATTGATTATTTGTTTTTCACTGTATTTTGTGTTATCTTATAGCAAATTCAGTATTTTTCATATTTATTCCCATTCCTCGGCTTTGAAAATGATTCGTAAACAATGTCGCTGTACATAACCTCACATTATCGATGGAGTGGAAAGTTGATGAACGGTGGGATCATCATGGATCGAAGAGGATGTCCAAGTTCCTGTCCCTCCTGGACTTTTACCTTGTTAACTGAAACAGAATAATAAAAATTAATTATTATTTGATCTAAGTGAAGTGAGTGAACGAAACAGTAATACATATTTATTGTATAACATCTGAAAATGTATTAAGGTTTAAATTTTTGTCGCCAAAAGAATTCTGTCCAATATTAACAATGACGGTGAATGGTGGGTACAGCTTAGCGAAACAGTACCTATCAATTTCTGTGTTATTCTGCGCTTATTAGTATATCGAAGCGAAATTTCTAATTTTATTTATTTGATTATTCTGTATACGTGTTTGTGTGGATAAAGATGCGGATGTACTACGAACAACTATCACATTTCTTTCTTGCTTTCAAGCGCACGCCGCAGCAACACATTTCGTTAATATTTATTAAATTGCGAATTAGCGACGACCAAAATTGATTTGTATTCGTTTCGAAAGATGGCAAATTAAGATTGTATCGATTGATAACGATACGAAACGCGCAATTTTTAATAAGTCATTTCAATCTATAAGAATTTCGTTAACCGTTATCGTGGGCTAAAAGAGTTTTTTTTTATTATCTCGTTTCGCAATCAGCGCCAAATTAATTCATTTGATTCGCATAAGTTTTAATCATACGTTTTGATGGAGCATAGTTGAAATATTTGAAAATAAGTAAGTGGTTCTAATTAAAACTAGATAGGTAATACTCTTCACTTTGCGATCTATGGAATATAAATTTAGAAAAAGCATTTAAGAAATTCTAATTTTATGTGTGAATTTACAATATTTATTAGTAGTGTTATTAATTTATTTATAATAATATTGATTTATATAATTTATTTATCCGTTTCATTTTTGGCCAAAAAATGCATGAAATATTTTACGCCTAAATTGATCATTGGACTCAATTAGTAATCTTGACTAAAGAT
>JARJDW010000338.1:0-23406 GCA_030264715.1 Adinopsis sp. GC000173
ATTATGCCATACCCTCCATACCTAGCAGAAAAGAGTTAGTTGCACATATTTTATCGCCACAACAGTGAATGTCACGAAATAACATTTTATGAATAGTAAAAAAAATATTAATAATAATAAAAGCGCGCGCGCTCGCATTTCGAGAGTTGAAATAATTATAGACTAACAAAAGCTGAACGAGTAAGTGTTAATCACTTAAAATGTAACCACAAAGACAAATTATTTACATAATAATTCGTTTAGAAAACGTCTATAATTTGATAAATTAGTTTACTTTTAAAATTGATTATTTTCTAAATAAAGATGTTTTATTACGCTTACATTGTATTCAATTGTATTTTGTGTTTTTGACAAGCAATTTAAGTTGCCTGCTTTCACAGAAAGCAGCGAAAAAAATTGAATTTGTCAAAATGAAATTGCTTTGGCAAGAAAAAAAAATAATAATGTAAGTAATGCAAGATTAAAAATAAGTCATATGAAGAAAATGCACGTACGCGTTCAACGAATAATAGTAATTTTGAACGACCTCTATTACCTTAATGTCTCTATATTATTTGGGGAATTGCGCACAGCAGCAACCTCAAACTGCTTCCAGAAATTGCTCGTCTTTATTATATAGATATACAATGAAAATTTTACAACAAGGATATAAGCTGTAAAATAATTTTCTTGCACTAAACCGCAATATTGCTTTAGTTAAGCAACAACAACCTCTAATTTCGCTCGCATATATTGTACGAGTATTGTGTAGCTGTAGCTGCTCTAGCTGTTGTTGGACGCTTCTTTTAATATCAAATATTATTATTATTATTTGTCGTATTATTAATGCAATATGGAATATATCAGCGGCGTTGAAGCGCGCGCGGGTGATAAATAAAATGAAGTCAGCAAAATTTAATAAATATATTTTCAGCGGGTGCACATGGCAGGGTAAAGCATCATTAGGCTGACATGTCGTGGAGACGCAGGCAGGCAGAGGCAGGCAGGCACAAAGTGTGTATATACGGAGGAGAAGAAAGAAGAAAAAATCACCGTTAAAATCGCGTTTTGCCGCCGCTTCTTTTCCTTCTTCCAGACCATGACTGCTTTTCGCGTAAGAAAGATGTCAGTCATTTATCAAACGAGATGGGGAATCATTTTCTTCTAAGTGATATTTTCAGAGTGCTAATCAGTCTTATGTAACCACCCTCGATCAATTACAAAATCTATCAGCTGAGTTTGCCAGACTCGCTTTTTCATTGTTAATGTCTCCACCATTGTGTGGCGGCGGTTATAAAATATGGTGCTGATTACTTTCTTTCTTACATCATTACATCAGATTATTGAATATTATCATAAAAATTTATATGCTTGTTTTAATGAAGCTATTATTAAACAATTACGTAAAGGACAAAACATTGATGTGGATATATGTATAATAATAATAATAATAATAATAATAAATATATTGTAAACGTGTGTATAAGAAAACTGAACTGAATATAGGTAAGAATTAATGGCCTAATTAGAAACATGAATTGCGTGCACATTCAGATTTCAGCAATAAAAGGTATAATCGGAAAATAATGAATACAATTTGCGGACAGTGTTTTTAATGAGGCCCTTAAAATACCTACCTACTACCTTCAAAATGCGTCCTTTTTATATTATATTTTCTCGTTGGCCGAATACACCGGCATGTACATCGAGATCGGCGAGTTTATTCAACGTTCCATTTGAAACGCATCGAGTACAATTTCCAATGAGAAAAATGACGCGCTTAACGATTTACTTACTAGCTGCAGCGCAGTTTTATTTTCTTTCCACAGAAAGAAAATCAAATTATATTTTATTTCCCTAAAACGGTATAGAAATTACATTGGGAAAAATCTAATTTATTTTTTTTCTATATATATACTCGCGTACCTACACTCTCGCATACATAAAATGTAATTCGGTAAGTAAATGCGTTTCGCCTCCTTCTTATCGAATTACATGCACACGTATGATATGTAAAAAGAAAATGCGGATTACGTTGTCTTATATAAGAATGTGAAATGGCTGTGCCTATACACAGCAATGTTTGTTCCCCTCACACGGGGGTAGAACTTCAGAACTGGGGAGTATATGTGAGTATTGATCTAGTAAGCTGCTGGCGGTAAACTTCCATTCTTTTCCCTCCGAAAGCTGAATATAGATAATGTAGGTGGATGTGCGAGGATGCGATGCGACTAGGATTTCTTTCATACTTTTAAAACGAACGAGAAAGGTTTCAATCTTATCTTATTCTCTCTCTCACTATGCTTTTTTTCGTCTTCTTCATCCTAGATTTGCTGCATCCATGTGGAAAATCCAAAAATTTCTATGCAGATACATTTTCATTTTCATTTGCAACCGAACCGAATCAATATTTAGTGTAAATCAACTAAAATTTATCGCCATCACTTTTTTAAATTAAAATAATTATGTGACGCTGCACTACTGATAAAATGAGCAGATTCGAGAAAAGAATCTCAAACACTCGATATAATAAATGCTACTTACCTATCTACTTGATAAAAATAAATTGTGAATATTGCATTTAAATGGTAATAAACACTTGGCGGAATTAGAATCTAAAAGTATTTACATGTTTTTTAATACCATCAGATAAATAAATGAATTAAATTTGTATAGCTGTTACTGATACTGATAAGCGCACAACTATTTTCTATTTTTTTGCAACCCAACAAACTTTTACCTATATTGTAATACAACAAAACATCTTTTTATGGTATTTCGTTAACGAACGCAACGAGCGCGTAAATAAGGTCTAAAATTAACACCGCTTTATATACGCTCAAATGCAATCAATTGATTCATTTACCACTTACTGATAGCAGCAGCTTTAAACTAATTCAACATTAATTTCAATTAAACATTTTGCGCGTTTATCTAAATTCTATTTACAGTTAATTATAAATTCACGTTTTCATATTTTTATACTGGGCATTAAAAGTTGCGCGCATTTTTGATATGAAAATTAAAAGCGCTCTAATCGGGACATCTGAAATGTTTATTAAGTTAATAAAAAGTTAGTTATTGAGTGTTATGTATATTAAGTATGCTTAATAGTATGCAAAGTATTTTTGTGATTTTTAAACAGCGAATTTATGGGGCTTAGTTGGTGGTCTTGGGTGTAGTATAAAAATCATATAGTATGTATGCAATATGCGATGTTGACGACGGTTGCACATTGTCGTTAGCGCGCATATTTAATTTTGGTGAATTTGCTGAACAAAAAATTTAGTCACGCGCATTATAATTAGCCGAAATAGACTTTTTAGCAAATTATAGTGTGGTAATATAACATTTTTATTATGGCAAATGTTTATCTTTGCCTAAAAACAATGTTCAAATGGCAAATAAAAAAATTGTTAACTATAATATTAAGTGCACTTTCAAATTTACTTGCTGCTATCTTAATTGCAAAAAATTATTACCCATAAAAAGCTAAACCGCTATTTTCATACTTTCATGATCACATATTACCCACATATTACATACTTTTATCATATTTTTTAATCTAGAAATTTTATATAATAATTTCGGTATATACGAAACTGTAACATTACGTATTTATTCTAGTGAATTAATAACTCTATTCCATAAAACATCCTGTCTAATTAAATTGGCTGGCAGAATGGAGGTTCGTGTGCGCGCAAATACAACAACAATAAACAACAAAAAAACATTATCAATAAAACCTATTATTAAAACAAGTTATTCATATAAGTGAATAGATAATCGATAATTTATATCTATGTGAAAATATCAAAATGTAATTAATCATTGTGAATAAAGCACCAAGTGGAATCTTTTTTTTTCATTCAAACAGCAATAAAATATGTATACGTATTATACGTGTATATTTGGTACGTTAAAAGGTAAGTGTCTGGATGGAAATAAATATTTTAATATTCTAAAGCACGTATGCTAATATATTTGACTGTCATAAGTGTGAGGGTATGTCTGTTGGGCAACCCTTTCATACCCTGTCATGTTTGGATAGTATTTGACTCACTTCAATGCATTCAAACTGTCGTCAGTAGGATGCTTTTTCTCTGTCGAGTAAAAAATATTATCTTTTAATATCTATACCTACACAGAAATAAAAAACGTTCACTGTGAATATTATAAAATGCGACATAAGTATTTCAGCCAGCTTTGCATATACAGTAATTTTAAGTAACACATATAAAATTAATATAATTTTTTGTAAATGAAATTAATATGTTATCATTTAAATACTTATATCTACAAAAAAAGATAAAAAATATTATTGAAGTTTATAATGTTTGTTGCACTCACGTGGTGAATCACTGTAGAATAATTCAATAAATATTTCACTTTAAATTTGATGGTGACTGAAGAGTCGAAAATATATTAACTACATCTAAACTTCAACTTTGTGAACCAATCGTGAAATATTTATTGAATTAAAAAATATTGTCCTAATATCTACAAAAACGATGTTTACTGTGAGTATAATCAAAGATATAAATTTTTCAATAATCTTTAAATATAATAATAAAGTTTATATAACACATTTATTATTAATATCAATGTTTGTAAATTAAATTAATCCGCTATCATTAAAATATTTATACAAAAATATTATGTTTTAATATCTACAAAAAAGACGTTCACTGTGAATATTACAAATAATACAAGTAGTCCAACCGCCTTTGCATTATATATAAAGTAAGTTTAAGTAACACATTTAAATTCTTTTTTTTATAATTAAACTAATACGTTATCTAGTAATTTTTATTGCTCAATAATATAAGACATACCTAGCAATGCAACACCTATGAATCCATAATTTGTTTATTCGATGTCATGCTATCTAATACACCACACACCATACCTTGTATTCCATTCCATATAAAGCTAAATGCAAACATACGCGAATTAATTTATACGCTTACTTTATAAATCAACTGCTTGCTTATCAAATTCCTTGCGATTGGGAAAGAAAAACACACCTAAATACACTATGTAATTGTTAATTAATTAGTCACACTTTTCGAAAGAGTTATATACTATCTGACAAATTATCATTTGTTATACTACGCATGTGTTCATAAAATTGAAATTTATAAATTATCTTTAAATTGTTCCAATTCCTATATGTTTATTTTTAACACCAAATTTAATTGGATTTTTAGTGCAACCTTCAAATATCAGCAAATTTACCCACGTTCGTTTAGAAAATTAACTACATTATAAATTTCTTGTATTTATTGTAAATAATTAGTATAAACATAACAAAAATAAAACTCTCTAATAATTAAGTTACAATAAATGTGTAATAATAACATCTTATTGAAAATATATTATAAATTATAAGTCAACAATACGTATCTATCTACATCTGTTTAAAGACTATTTATTTATTTAAAAAAGTGGTCATTTATTATATAGTACTAATTAAGCAAATTGTCCATTCGATTAATTTTGTGTTTATTGAACATATTTTGTGTAAACATAACAAAAATAATGTTCTGTAATGATGAGGTTACAGTAAAACTGTAGTAATAAGATGTATTAATTTGCATAAATATGTTTTATTAACAATTTGTTATAAATTATAAGTCAACAATATATTTCTTAATAGATTAGAGACTATTTATTTACTTAGCTACGTTCGTTTAGCAAATTGTCTACTCGATTATTTTTTTGTGTTTTTTATAAATATTTTTTGTAAACATGACAAAAATAGCGCTCTGTAATGATGAAGTTATTAATTTGCAAAAATTTGTTATAAATTATAAATCAACAATACATTCATACCAACACATCTGATTAGAGAAAACTTATTTATTCAAAAAACGTGATAATTTATTTGTAATTATAATAAAAAAACATTAGTAAAGCTTAAAAATAGAAATTCCTCCGAGTGTTTGTAATATAGCATTACTTCTATTCTAAATTTACAATAATTACAATGCATTATTTATTTATTGATATATGAAATAAATTTCTCATTTACATGCTTATACAGTTTTTTTTAAATAAAATTCCATTTATTATCTCTATCTTATTAAATAATAACTGCAGAAATTGTAATTTATTATTACAATAGCTATAAATATCGTAGATAGTTATAAACATAAGTACAAGTTTTAATTTAATTTAACTGCAGCAATAAATCAATTCAAATTTGATCATTTAAACTAACAATAAATAGGTAGGTATGTTTTTACTTTGCAAAAATATCCTATACCTATATTTAAGTCACAAAAAATCAATAGAGGTATTTTTAGTTATTTATAATTAGATGGTTTGCGTATATAACGAACAGCTAATTAATCTAAAATTTGAAAGTGCAAAGCAAATATTAATTTCAAGAGAAATTACATAATAATCATTTTGACGCTTTTTGCTTCACAATTAACCTTTGTTATTGCAATTGTTTATTATATTTTACATACAAATGTGACAATTAATTAAAATGATGAAAAACGTATTAATTTCAAAAGGAAAATCATAATTAAAATACAAAAACATATAATAAACCTTTAAAGTAAATATGTACGAGTACCTAAATGCATATCATTTATTATAAGCTCTTTTTAATTGCACAATGATTGCGTAAACAATTAACATTTAGGTATTTATTTATGCGTGAACGTGTTAATAAACGCGCGTAAAAAATCATTAATTTTTTTTCGCGCGCAAAGTAATTTATTCACGATGAAAGAAAAAAAAGCGTTTAATGAAGTAAGTAATTATTTTATCCGAGCTTTATTAATTGACCTATACTGTTTTTAACATCTTCCTTGTTTTTCGTCTTCCCCTTGGTGTACACTTTGACTTCTTAATTATTCCGTTGATTGATAGAATAATAATGAGGAAATTAATTGGTTGCCTTCCCTGTTTTGTACGATTTTTTCGTATAGCTGGAGCTGGCGGTGCTATACTATACAACGCATGCAACAATTTATTAATTGTCAAACAAAAAAAAAACAGGAACGGTAGACGTACGTTATATGTGTGTACGTTCAAAGTGGAACTAACATGTCGTACCTGGATGCCTTTTCCATCAACCAGTTTGTATGCAAATGCAACTGAAAAAATTTAATTCACATCTGCCCTTAACAATGATAGAAACTTCCCTGTGTGTATGTTGATATGTCTACAGTTGTTTTTTTTATTAGACAATATGTATTATAATTTAATGCTGGATATAATTTCGCTTCTGCTTTAAACTTTCCGCATATGTGTGTTCAGTTTAGAAAAGTTTTTAATGTCTCCCGATAGACGCGCGCGGCGCATTTCCATTTCATTTCATTGTTTTTAATAACATATAAATGTTTAAATTGGTTTTGAGTGTTTGGACGCATAAGGACGATGGCATAAACAAGCAATTATGAATAATTGTTGAAAGTCGTCGTCGACGTCGTTGTTGTGCAAAGCGTGGAAAGTTTCAATTTGTCACAGGTTCATATTTTATTTTATATATTTTTGCCAAACGTTCCACTAACTAGACGCGTTTTTTTCAATATCAAAGACAATGAAAATATCAATTTCCTTTGTGAAAAAATTCGCATAAATGTTCATATTTGATATCGTTTGCGCGCTGGTAATGAATCTAAAAACAAACAAGTTTTGATTGAAGATGCAGTATTGTAGATACTGCACCCCATTAAGGGGGCTGCTACGCCTCCGCCACACCGTCGAGTTCATATCGTAGGAGCAGAACTGCGCTGCGTACGTGCCTTCTCACCCCATAATAAAAAAATACGATGCGACGCAACGACAAACAGCAGCAAGTGTAAATGCTCCAAACTTTTCCACGTCAAGCAGATAATTATTTATTTATCTGCAACATAAATCGCGATCCTATACACGATAGCATAAATTTTATGAATTTAAATAAACTGGTGGGAAAATCTGGTATATGCAAAATATCACACCTCGACGAAGACTAAACAATCTGTTGAATATTTAAAAAAAAACGAAGGGATTTCTAAAGTGGGTAGCAGACAGGTAGAAGAGTAGCAAAAGGGCAAAGGGTTAAGAACGCAACGTGGATTAATAAGAATTATTTTGAAGGGTACAATGTAAAGGTGTTTGCAGATAATACATGAACACACCGAAAGGGAACCCATCCATTCGAGACGGTCTGATAGTTTCGGAGAATATAAATTGCCGTTTTGTCAAATGATAAATAAACTTTATAAATAGATGTTGTTGACTGTAATCATGTTAAGTGGTTATATACATTACCTTTCCTTTTTTCAGGCCCCGAATTTTATTGATTGCACAGCGAGAATCGAAATTAACATATTATTTAAGCACGTAGGATATTTTCCAAATATCGCGAAAACGTAAATAATTTATTAAGCACAACACGTTGCGAATATGATAATAAGATCACGGAGCGCATCGCAATTGCGCTCAACTTTAAACAAATTAATGAAATATCTGTATACTATATAGGCGAGTAGAAGTGTAGCAATTTATTATATTATACAATTGAGCGTCGAACATATGAAGAAAAAAGTTAAGCCATTTTTTTCGGATCTATTTGAGCGAGTAGTTCTTTTCACTGTCATTCATTTAGCAAATTAACCACACGATTAATATCTTGTGTTTTTTGTAAATATTTAGTGAAAACATGACAAAAATAAAAATCTCTAATAATTAAGTTACTATAAATCTGTAATAATAACATTTCAAATATTCAAAATATGTTATAAATTATGAGTAAACAATTCATATCTACCTATATCTAATTAGAAATTATTTATTTATTCAAAAAAAGTGGTATATAATTTAATATAAGTAATTCATTATACCTTAAAAAACCTTAAAAAAATAATTTAGCTTAGAAAATTGTCCACTCGATTATTTTTTTTTCAAAATATTTTGTGTAAACATAACAAAAATAAAGCTCTGTAATGATAAAATGACAGTGACTCTCAACTTTAAACAAATTAATAAAATATCTCTATATACGCGAGTAGAAGTGTAGCAATTTATTATACAATTTAGCATCGAACATATGAACGAAAAAGTAAAGCCATTTTTTTCGTATCTATTTGAGCGAGTAGTTTTTTTCATTGTGCCATTCCATTTTTCTTTCTTGCTTTCTTAGAAAGTAATTTTTTATTCGCGGCCCATTAGTGACCCCTAGCACTCCTTAATCGAGTGTGCACTTTGCCATTTTCTTCACTCATTACGCGAATGCATTTTTTTGTGTTCAATTAATTTAACAATGTAGACATAAATTTCGCAAATCAACATTTATATCAATCCTATTACCTACTATATATATAAGGCAATATGCACTCGAGGATAATTAAATTCATCCCCGCAAAAATACGACGACGACACAATTATATTGTCTGACGAAATTCTCGACTCTTAATATAATGACTATGTCGGTATTTTATATGTAGATATATATCGGTATAGGTATATATAAATATACATGTGAAAAGTTTGCGTGTTATTTAAACATATCATTGTCTAAACGCTAATTTATTAGAGAAGTTTAGCAATCAGCCACAATAATTAGTTCATTTTAGTATTATAGCTTTTAGTCTCTTTCTTTAAGTTTATATCCTGCGTAAATTACTTGTACGTGTTTCGGGTACATTAAAACACTTGTTCCTTTCCTTTCCAGTGATTATCATTAATAAATACAAGACGAGGTGTAGTTTGATGTCGATTACTATTATTGTTTACCTTTATAATCAAAGATGTATTAGCATATAGGAATATAAATTTTTTTAACGTATATCAGCTATTTTAAATATCAAAAAGTTCTTGTTTTCGTAGTAGGTATACAGATATAAAATTATTCAGAATAATTGAAGTTTTTTTTTTCCGGATAGACGAAGTGTAGGTTATTTTAAATTTCAAATTGCCGTAAGCATTATGTAATATTTCATATTTAAATTGATGTTTGCTTTTTCTTTTTGGTCCGCGTATATATAAATATATAAACGATTCGAAATCACTCTTATGATCCAATAATGTATGAAATTACTCACTACCATATAACTTTCATAATTTTATTACTAGATGCAAAACTTTATAGCAAACAATAAAAAATTAATATTACGTGTGCGCAATATAAAGTTTCACGTAAACACGGATGTTTGTTTATGACTTCGTCTTCACTATGCAGATAACTTTATAGCAGTTTACCCGTTCAAGGTAATTTATACGACGTGTTTGGATAATTTCTTATAATTGCAACAACAATGCGCAGGAGAAAAGAAGGCAGAAGAAGTAAAAAAAACGAAGGGCTAAAATGCACCACATAAAATCCAATTTCCGTCGACATATAAACTTGTAGAAAGATTATTAAATTAAATTTCTTTGCGCGCTAAATATAGTAGGTATACATACGTATACGCGCTTATTTACATTCTATAAAAGTCTGATCGATACACAAACACACACACACACACACATATCAATTACGAATTCCCAATCATTCTGTCAATAAAATAGCCCCCACCTATATTAAATAGTTTTCATGGCTGATCATTCAATGAACAGTACATTTTGTTTTTCCATAAGCGAATGAGCACGCATGCGTCTTTTATTCGAGTGGACATGTATGTATGTGTGGCGCAAGAGGGGTGAATACAACCACCCGCCCTACCCCTCCACACCACCCCCCTTTAGTATCGCATGATTAATTCATTCCCATATAGAAAAACAATTAATAATATATATATATTTAGAGAAAAAATATGTGGAGTAAGAAGAATGATGGTAAATTGTTGAAATGTCTGAGTAGAGAATGATAAATTGATGAAAATAAATTTTTAGATCCATAAATATCTTCTACTTTTTCCGTTAATGCATACTTTACAAGTAAATTATTCCATTTTCATGTTTTCTATGAATTAACTATTCAAAATGATAGATGATTGTTTTATTTTAATTATATAAAAAAGCAAACTGAAATTATTTCGGATTGTTTTACTTTCGGGCGACTGAAATCGTATATACAATATATTGTATAATAAATAGCTATTATATTCCATATATTTTTAAACAATTATTAATATTAACTGTTTGCTATACGTATAATTATAACATTCGGTTCGCTCTGTATTATGTATGTAATCATAAAAACTGGGCTGTAATTATTTTTAGTAAAATGCAGGCTGAAAGTAGTCATAAATACTCATATGTCAAATTTTATACTTTTTTGATGTTTACTTTACACAACTCTTGTTTATGCTTTCAGTACGCTTTCAAATCATTCGGTTTGTTGTGATTTGCAACTACGTAAGTCGTACTATTGCAGGTACAGTGGAACTTCGACTTACGTCCATTCAGTATACGTCCAAGTCGACATACGACCTGTTTTGACAAGAAAAATTTACCTCGATATACGTCTTTAATTCGACACATTTTCAAATGATTCGGTTTGTTATGATTTGCGACTATGTTAGAGTCGTACTATTGCAGGTAGAGTGGAACCTCGACCTACGTCCATTCAATATAGTCCAATTCGACATACAACCTGTTTTGCCAAGAAAAAATTACCTCGATATACGTGTTTAATTCGACCTTACTCAAATGATTCAATCATATGAACAACTAATTCTAATTAAAAAAATGCAGTGAATTTAAGATACGTCCAAACATTTGGAACAAATTAAGGCCATATGTTGAGGTGCCACTGGACAACCTTATAGTACAAAAGATTGGATAAGAGCGATTGTTTATTTAATAATGCGTCCTATAGTCAAAGCAGCAAATAATAAATATCTGTAAGGAGTTGCGTTTGGAAATAAATTATAATAAAGAAGCGAACGACAGTGTCGTGTGTTTCGATGCAAACAAACTGCGCCCCTAGTGAAGGATAATCAATACGCTGCAAGGGATGAGAGAGAAAAAAAGAAAAAGGTTTATATGGTAGATAGTGGTGTGCGGAAAAAAGAAGAGAAGAGAAAGACTGGCACCAAATGTTGACTTACAGCCAGTCTTGTGCAAACACTTCTAATGCTGCTGATGAGCCATTAATTGACATATTGCTTGCTAATAATACCCTTGCATATTTTATTACATTTCTGCGCGCTCAGCGTTCCGCCTAAAAACACCTCTCCGGTGAACGAACAAGCCAAACGCATCATAAAAATAAAACGAGAGAAGCGAAAAACTTTCGTCGTAATTAATTTAAATATTATATCATTCTTTTATCGTCTTATAATTTCGTCTTCCGCTTAACACTGACCTAATTTCAAGGACCTTGAGTAATAAACGCGCGCCTAAATGGGAATGAACAATTAAAAGTTTGGTGACACCATGACATTGTTAGAGTTGTTGTTTAGAATGCAGGGGAGATACTTGCGGGTGGTTGTGTATGTAAGTTAAGGGGTGTTTTATATACGGGGGTGGGGAAATTGCGATCGATGGCAAAGCGTACAGGAAACACATCTCTACACCAAGATGGTGGAAACAAACAGTACAATACCTATGTGAACTCATGCGTATATTAAATAATCTCGGGCTGCAAAAAATGAGAAAAAATAAATAGGAAGAAGGAGAATGGTGTATAGAGTAGAAAAGAGAGTATAGAGGCGCGCGCGCGTTTACGACGAAATTTCGCTCCATCTTAGCGTTATTAGATGATAAAAATAAACAATCGCATTGGGAATTTAATTAGAGATCAAATATCACAATATTTAAGGGTTGTGCAGTGGCAACGCATACACACATATGCAGGTATTCATAGAATTCTTATTGAATTGATTGCCAACCACATTCAATCTACACATGAATCAATACATTTGGAGGGTTGGCACGGCATGTGCCTGCCAAATAAATGCCACAATACATTTGTATTCAACTGCATATATTGTCAGTATTTAAATCCATCTAAGAAAGACGTTTGCTTTTATCTGCTATGCTTGTGTGCCTGACAGCGGGGGCGAATTAAGGAACAAGGGAAGAGAAAAAGTCACCCTTATATCCATAAACAAAATTCACACACCGTAAGATCGTAAAAGTTGGATGCGCGATGCGTTTTTATATGTAATATTATTTTTTCGCCGTCGCCGCCGTTACTGCTGCCGTCGCTGCCTTTTAAATAAGAAGCGGCGACGAAAATGAAACGTCGCAGAGGCAGACGATGATGCCATTGCGTGGTGTGTCATGTGTAAGAAACATTAAATGATTTATTACGTCGATCATAGGGCAAATTAAAGTTAAGTAATACAGGTGGCTCAGTTTCATGAAACATATATTTGTTGGATTTGTATAATTTGAGGATGAGGCATTATAAAAATGACGACGCAGATGGTCGATTATTTCAATCATTTAATTTATAGATATTTTTATCTTTGCAGGTGTTACATGCCGTACTAATCATATCAAAATGTAATATTTGGCTATTAACTTTTATAATAATTGATAAATAATTTATCTATATATTATATATTAATGATGCTAATTCATTCCTAATTTATCGACCGACCTATAGTTTATGTCAATTTTTAGTAGTCAATTTAACAAATTAGATATTCTTACATTGACGTTCATTCGCTTTTAAATTGAATTGCAATATAATTAATTTTCATTACTGCCATAAACGCTAATGAGAAGCAACATCTTCAAGACAATGCATTATTAAAGAAGAGCGACAAAACACAAATGAGCCGCATGTAAATTTATTTGCAATCATTTATAAATACACACCAACTATTAATATTAATAATGTGCTTAGCAAATTAAATTTTAATTTTTCAATCTACTCATTAAAGATGAAGATAAATCAGAAAATAGATATCATAGTTAACAACCGTTAGTCCAAGTTCTTATTTCATTTATAAATTGAATTTAAATATAATTTTCGTGGTGTAGCTGTAATGCGCTTAGGAAATTAATTTAAATTATTCAATCTGCTCATTAAAGATGTAGATACATCAGAAAATAGATGTTATAGTTAAAAACTGTTAACATTTCATTTATATATTGAGGCTAAATATGATTTTCGTGGTATAGTTTCTACGCTAATTGTTAAATAATTGTAATTATTTAAAATATTAAATTTTTAGTGAACTGTTATTTATATTGACGTTAACGTGTAACATTTTTCAAAGATAAAGATAAATCAGAAAGTAGTTATAGTTAGAAACTGTTAGTATCAAAGTATCGCTTCTAAACTGCATTTATAAATTGAATCTAAATATAATTTTTGTTGTATACTTTTTACGCTATTTGTTGAATAATTGCAATTATTTGAAATGATATATTTTTAGTAAACTCATTAAAGATTAAAGATAAATCAGAAAGTAGATGTTATAGTTAAAAACTGTTAGTAACAGAGTTTCGCTTCCAAACTGTATTTATAAATTGAATCTAAATATAATTTTTGTGGTATAGCTTTTACGCTAATTGTTAAATAATTGTAATGATTACAAATGTTAAATTTTCAGAGAACTGTTATTTATATCGATGTTAACGTGTAACATTTTTCAATCTACTCATTTAAGATAAAGATAAATCAGAAAGTAGATACAATAGTTAAAAACTGTTAGTATTAAAGTTTTATTTCTAAACTTTATTTATAAATATTGAATCTAAAAAATACAATTTTCATGGTATAGTTTTTACGCCAATTGTTAAATAATTGCAATTATTTCAAATAATAAATTTTTACTATACTGTTATTTATATCGACGTTAACGTGTAAATTGAGTTAATAGTGCATTTAACAAGCGTAATAAAAGCTACTTAAAAGTATCTTAAAAACAATAATAAAGCTACTAATAAAGTAAAAAATTGCAGTGTTATATTTAAAAATAAAACACTATTAGCGCGCGAGTTTTATTTTTAAAAGCGAAGTAAGTTTTTATACGTCTGTAATTTAATTTGAAAAATTATGTAGTTAAGTTGTATATAAGATATAAAGAAGAAAAAATAAAAAAATGTAAATGAAAAGAAGAAATTGTTAAAAGAGCTATAATAAAAAAAGAAAAGTTGTAAATTTAATAAATTAGCAAAGTAATGAATGAAATCGTCGAGAGTTGAGTTTAATTGAGGCGGCGGTGTTTTTATGAAGGAACAAGATTGTTCAATTAACCACCGCATCTCGTCCGGAAAGTAAACTCTTTCTTGCTCTACTTATCTTTCGCCCTTCTTTTTGTAACTACCACCTGTTGAAGTAGTAATTAATTTAATTTACGAGATTACAAACGACGACGACGACGACGGCGAGGAGATGGCGCGCGCACCAACTCGGTATACTAATAGGGCACCCACGACGAGCACTGTCCTCGCTAATGAGTCAGTAATAAAGCAATCTGAACGAGACGATGTTCGTCGTCCGGCGCAAATGCAATTACAGGCATCGCGGCGAGCTTCCATTATTGCATTAGTAATGGCATCAGGATTCAGGACTGCCGTGCCACGCCACCTCCTTGTCCTGTCTACCTGTTTTCTCACTCCTGATGTAACGAACTTATGGCTTCGCATCGCATCAAAATCACATTATCTGTAAAGAAAAATAAAATTTTATAGAATCGCGCGAGAGGATGTGGAAAGCAATGGAAAGCAGTGGGAAGCGGCGGCGAATGCATGCGGAGCAGCGGCAACCGCGAACTTGGTTTAAAATGGGTGGCAGTGCGCGGGGGTGGTGGGATTGAATGGGAATGTATGTGCCAGGAATTGTCTGTGCGAGCCAGGCAGCAGCAAAGGCAGAGGCAGAGGCAGCGGCAGCGGCAGCGGCAACGGTGGCTGCTAAGATGTTTCGTTCTGAAGGCAATAAGTCCCGAGAAAAAGCGGCAAAACGAGAAGAAATAAAGTCAGGACGGGGAGAATGCATGAGGAATTATGCCCGAATCAGCTCGAGCGAGTGAGGGAGCTTAAGACGAGGGGTTCTAGACGCGCACACAAATCACCAGAGAAAATATATTATAATAAAATGAGATGTACAGTCCACACAACATCGTGCGCACTTGCCTACCTTTTAAATGAATAATATCGTCGCGCCTAAGTGAAATTCTAGCGCAGCGCGAAATGGAAAACAAAACACTATGCTGCAGCACGCATTTTCCTCTTCACAGACGCCCGACGGATTCGCGACGCGGCGCGACACGGCTCCCATTTCATTAGTTTGATGTGCATGTTTATCTTAGAATACGATATATTTTGGCAGTTTGCTAAACACATATAAAAGAGTGAACGAAAATTTCATCGTATTTTTTATTTGCTGCCGCCGCCTTATACACATTCATTCCAATTCTTGTTTTTTATTTGCATCAAGTTTTATACGCTCGCTGCTTTTGGAGATTAATCAAATACAATACAATACATTACAATTTGAAGCAGCGCTGCGCGTTCCACCATGAAAGGCTTACATATTGAAAACACGTTGCTTTCTCGAGCGCACAAGAGCGTCGTAAAAGTCTGATCGCAGATTCCTGGGAGATTCAAAAAGCTGCAGAATGAGACACGTATAGCGCAAAACAAATTTAATCACGGAGACATTTCCATCAATCCATCTTATTTTTTTCCTTCTTTTCTATCTGGTTCGTTCCCTTGATGGCTTTCTTTGACATTTTCTATCGTATGAGCGCCCGCCACCCACCCGAGGCCGAGCGAGGAGAGCGCGCGGAAAAATGTACGACGCGCAGGGGTTGAGGGTGGTTTTTTTTCCTCTCGCAGAGGCGTGTGGATATTACACAGGGCGTCACATGTGCTCGCCGAGACGCCAGCCATTACAGCACGAACGCTCGTTTCGTGCGAACTTTTATGCATGTGCACCTCCATGTATACTCTATAGCTATACTATACTTGTGCAAGCTTTTTTGTGCGGCACCAACTGCGGGTGGAGGATTGAGGATGGCGTCCGCACTAGGACGATCATAATTTATACATTTTTCAAGCATTATTACCCGCACACATTAGCGCATTCTTCCAATCTTTCCTCTTGCTATATCAAAAATGTTTTTCCTCAACTCACACTCCCTTCTTCTGCTTTTCGCTTATTTAAATCATTTATATATGAGGCTTGAATGTAGCAACGATTAATTTTCGTACTTGTTTTTGGAATATCTAATGGATGTAGCGTTACAATATTCATTTTTATGCTGCACTGTTTTTTTTCTGGCATACACTCGGGTCACGAAGCGACTAAACCGTTTTTCGAAGAAGGAAATTGAAACAAACGTTTTATTATGGAAATTTTAAGGTCTTTGCGCGTCACAACTCTAATATCTTCTCATTAACCGCGCATTTTAATTCCCCCCATTCGCGCTCCTCACCTTGACATTGTGTTTCCCCTAATTTGACGCTCCTCCCGACTAATTAACTCGGTCAGTGGAGCATCGTACTTCCGCTACTTGCAATCCGCCTTCTATTATGGCTGAAACGCTCATTAACATGCACTTTTTAATTAAAACCGTTTTTTCTTCATCTTCTCCTTCTTCGTCTTCTCTTTCTTCGGCTCGGCACAACACACACAATATCACAGACTAATCGACTATTATTTTTGATAACATGCCAATTACGCTTATCTCATTTAAGTTTTCGTGTAAGATTTATGTTTCTTTCAGGCTAATTACATCAATTTGTACTAATAATGTTTGATAACTTGCCCGTCAATTATTTCGTTTTTTGTACGGTACAATTAGTTGCATGCATGACGTGATTGCTTATCAAAAGAAAATTCTCTTTTGTTGTTTCATTGCGAGACTATACGATGTTGTAAAATTGCGCACATTAACATCCAATTAATAATATGTTATCACTCTTGTTTACTATAATTTCATTTAATATGCACGTTTATGTATATCGTATATCGTCGTAGATCGTAATAAAGCAGCACACAGTTGTTGTTGTTGCAAGTTGGGAACGTCGAACCAAACTACAAAGTGAGAAGATACAACCCGTTCTTGGGATAAATCTTGTCGGTCACACCTCAACCCTCTGTTTATCCATTTATGCATATTTGCATATATTAACATTTTTGTAACAATAATGCATGCCTGCATGCGTCCCATCTTTTTGCATACATAATTAAAACTATACAAAAAGGCAGTCCTCTGGGAAAGTGGCGATGCTTTATTATTATTTACTTGTATACCTCCGAAGACGCACCGAGGGCTTCCTTCCTTCACAATAACTACAAACAATGCGAGAAAATAATCGCAGCGACACAATGCCCTGGAACGTTGATTTGATTAGAAAAGAAACGTGGAAGAAAATGTGTAATTATCACTGTTGATAGTTTAGCGCGCCGCGCACAAATGTTAATTGAATTTGCATATTCAGGTAGTACCTACGTGCGTACGTGGATTTGTTCAGGGGTTGAGTAATACAATACACTTATTGTTTCCCTCTAGCTTTCATTTGCACCTCTCTGATCCCTGGAACCAATCTGCATATGCCATCGGGACGAATATTCAACGCGAATTCATTCAACCGTTCTCTCACATAGCCGTTAGATCATCATAACAAATATATTACGAACGAAAGACTTTTTTCGCATGCACGCTGCTGCTGCATTTTTTAGCCAAGCGCATTTTTACGATGCGGATAAAACATCAGCGCCGATACTAAAGGGATCAGTTAGGCGGCCATAATTGAAAACTTTCCTATTTGAGGGGCAGTTATTGACGCAATAATGCATTTTTACGATTTCATTTAATAGGATATTAAAAAATTAATGTACACACGACTCATCCGCACGTCCATAACAACATAATCTTTGAAAACTAATATAATCGCACTATTTGCAAATAATGTAAAAAAACAAGAGAGCTTTTTCACGTTGAGCTTGCTTGCTTGCATTGCTACACTGCACGGCAAACAAATTCAACAGCGCTTTTAATTTTGAGGTTGAAATTTAAATTGAAGTGTTTGCATTCTATCTAAGTATAGGCTTCACAATTAAATCAAGCTTTTCTTGCTTTGTAATTGTGATGTTTATTTGGAAATGTTTAAATATAAATGCCAGTTGATTTAATCAAATTTTGTATTATTTAATTACACCAATAATTTCTAAGAATTGTAATATTAATATTTATACAATTTCTTGAAAATAAAACATCAAACATTATAGATTTATGGATTGAGTTTTCAATTTTGAGGTTAGGATTTAAATTTAAGCGTTTGTATAGACACATCACAATTAAATCAAGTATTTCTTGTTTTATAATTGTGATTTTTATTGAAATATATTTAATATATATTATTATTTGTCATATAGATATTTATACAATTTCTTGAAAATGAAACAGGCAAGAATTATAGATTATATCCTACACTTTATAAAACTAAATCAAGCTTTTCTTGCTTTGTAATTGTAATGTTAATTTAGAAATGTTCAACTATAGATTTTCTTAGATTTAATCAAAATTTGTGCA
Organism: Adinopsis sp. GC000173; assembly: GCA_030264715.1. Classification (NCBI taxonomy): domain Eukaryota; kingdom Metazoa; phylum Arthropoda; class Insecta; order Coleoptera; family Staphylinidae; genus Adinopsis; species Adinopsis sp. GC000173. Next base: position 19,368 of record JARJDW010000338.1, read on the forward strand.
GTAATAAATATTAAGAATTGTCATATTGATATTTATATCTAGTATTTCTTGAAAATAAGACAGGAGACAAGAATTATAGATTATGGGTTGCGCTTTATCAAATGTTGCACAAACTTATCATTAAACGATAAAATCTGGCGCAGAAGTCAGTAGTATATAGTAAGTAAGAAAGTTGGAACGCGTATAGTAAATTAATAGCGGTTGCAATTAATCGTATGATTTATGAAATTACTGTTTTCATCTCGCAATAAAATAAATATGCAAAATATGCATTATAAAATTGAAACAATACGACATCTGTAAATTGTCTAGGTACGTATATTTTATGAGTGACGTTTAATGTTAATTTATCGCTGATAAACAATGGTGGCAAATTGTTTTCGTATGCGCGCCGTATCTAGCATTCCCAGTTTCAATCATACGCGCGTATATGTGTAATGTGTAGGTAATTGAATTTTGCATTTCTATACGCCATTATTATTTTCCATTGTTTTATCCAAACCGCACATTGTTTAACATTGCTAACAAGCTTCTACAGTATTTCACGTCAATGATTTACTACCTATCTTATAATTAAGACACAAACATCATCATCCTCCATATGATGTATGAATGTTTTTGTTTGGCGTTTATTTGTTCGCCGTCATGATCTATAATTAAATTTTATCTACATGTACTAATTTAATTCTCTCGTACGTAAATTTCCGCTTAATTGTTTTAATAATATCTATCTACTCGCGGGGTGCACTGTTTGGTTGAAACAATCGCATTGATATAGTAAATGTTATGACAGCGTGCAATTAAATTAGTAGTATTTTATTAAATTGCAGCTTTCAATCCATGTTGTGTCCTAAGGTGCGCGTTATCGCAGTCTTTAAAATCGAATTTAGCAATAGCCGCGCGCTGTGCACTAAATCAATTATCTAATGTATATTTGCATTAATAATATGTGTTTTGCGAATGGGAAACTTTGCGAACTGTGCATGAAAGTTGTGCGCTTTTTTGCGTCAGCACAACTGTGAGGTGATAAATTACAATTTTTGTCATATTTTCTTTAATAATTTATTGCGTTCAAGCAATGCTAGTTTGCAAAAATCGGACGAAAAAATAATGCAGCTGCATTAAGCATTCCACAGTCGACATCATTTTTTTGTTCCTAATAAAAATTATAAGCAAAAAAAGAGTATACGTTTACAGCCCATCTGCACGCGTAAATGTCCACATTAGAATCCAACTGGACTATAAAAATAAAGCTTTAAATGGTATTATACAATGAATAGATAGCATCGTTCAATGTATAAACGGTCCATTGTGAATCTGAACTATAAAGTATATGCAAATAGGGTTAGGAAGATGGGACAGTTTTCAAGAAGGAAAAAAAAGACAGGAAATGGGCATAAAAAGAAGGGTTCAAAGTACGACTGACAAAAAAATTATTTCTCATGCATATGGCTTCATGTATGCACGTTAAAAAGTGTATTCGAACAGTAGCGCAGGCCGAACGCATATATAAATGGTATGCACGCATTGCATAATTAACCGACAGTGCGCCACGGCGACAAACTAAATAATTTAGTAAGCTAAGAGTAGTGCGGTAGAAACAGCAACAACAACAACATGTTTGATCATAATACACTTGCTTTGCGCAATTATAATCAACAATTAGCACATTTTTTGTCTTTCGTTACGCCACTGAAAGCACACGATATTTATAAATAATAACGGAATAATCAACCCGCACACAGCGTATTATTATTTTAATAATTATTTATAAACGCAAATCGATCATTATCGATTAATTAATTAAACGCTTGTATGTGTGTACGTGTATGTACATACAAGTAATTGTCATAAACGACATTTAATTAAAATTTAAATACATTATAGTTTTATGTATGGAAATCTCAATTTTCTTATAATTAAAACATTAATTCAGCGCCTTTGTACTTGAAAGTGGCAACAGTTTAATTTTTACAATATTTAAATGTAATTTACTCTTTCTTTTTTTCATATTTAGATATGTAATGAAAATGTTAATAATTCTAGATATATAACATCTTAATTTTAACCGTACCAGTATGGGAATATGTTTCTAGATAACGATTAAAATTGTAGTCAAAAACATAGAAAAATTAAAATTATAGTCAAACTACAACAGATGAAGTGGTTTTAATTCAAAATTGCTTTGCATTGCGAATTCTTCTTCTTACAACACAAAAATATATTTTTTAAATACTTTATTCGAAACATTTTTTTTGTGATTTATGTTTTAAAGTCATTATAGTATTAAATGTATTTATAGCACATTCAATTGGCAAACTTCTTAAATTAAACTTTTATTGATGTGTCCCGTCTTTAAAGGATTAATGCAACTTGAAAAGGAAATATGTAACGTTTTCACCTCTCATAAAGGTGAGAGAGTAAATAGCCAACCCAACATATTTGCGCTTGCTTGCTCATCAGATCTTACTTACAATATTTAAAAATCCTACGTTTTAAACATAGTTAGTAATTAAGTGATAATTTGTTATATAACGAACTAATAGTTTTGTTGCAACAAAGTTTTTTTTTTCATAGCTGCACGGCTCAAGTGTGAAATTAAAAGTAATTGATTAATTTTCCAGCAAAACAAACGTTGTTTATAAATGGATGCGATACCGTAAAGGCGTTTTATGTGCCGATGGTGGTAAAAAGTAAAGCCATATTGCATAATCTTCATCAAATAAAGTTGCAACAGCAACGTTCAGGCAGGACGGGCGGTAAACGTTGATGAATTAATAAGTGGTGTTTTTATCATTTTTGATGAATACCCAGCAACAATATACCTAGTTATGAATATTTTTATATCTAAGTATACGTATATATGGAAAGCATAAAAATTTATTTTGAAATATATTTTTAATTTTCCTTGGAGAGTCTGTGGTTTTATATTACAGTGCGCGTTTTCAATTTAGGCAACGTTAAACTTAGAGCTTATATAATGTTTTGAAAGCGAGCGAAGAAAAATTGAATAGCCAGGTAAAGAATGCAGAAAACATTTCCTGAAATAGACGTAATATTCTTATATAGCATGAGGTAAAAATATTTACATTATTAAAAATTCAATTTGTTATACATACAGAAAATTGCAATTTTTTTGATAAATTTAAATCAAAATTAATTTCTCATACCCATATACAAATACAAAGTATAAAATCGTAATAAAATATTTATTTTTAATTCAACAAACCAAGTTTCAATTGTATGGCGCTATATACAAAGTAAACAAGTTGACAAATTATTTAATAGTTATAATATTTAAGTTATAATTAAAGTGAAATGAATGTTTATGTTGCACCATTAGTGATGAATTTTTTATATATAGGTAATGATGTAATAAAACCAAATGTTATCATGTTAATATTCGTAAATATTTATAAATTAGACGCCATTGTTTGTAAACGTCGCGACGCGTAGTGACGCAGCGCACATTTATATACACACACATACACGCACCCAAATGGCTGACTTAAACATAAAATCGATTTCGAACTATATGGCATCCAAACAGTTGGGGGATGAAAAATTAGTTTAGCGACTTTTCGCATAGGTGGCACCTAAATTCAGACCAACTTTGCACACACATCTTACAAAAAGTTATCCACATATAAATTTTATTAATCTGGTTCTTATTTTTCATTAAAAATATTGCAATTAAAATCAAACATAAATAATAAAGTATAAGTCGCAAATAAAAAAAATATAAATTGCAATTATTTTATGGCATCTTAAACAAATTTATTTAAAAAAAACAGGTAATTAGAAAAGAGTAATTTGATTTTATCATATAGTAAAAGTTTGTGATAAATTTAACACGCTTGATGTGATTCTTGACGTCTAAATTAGTTTTAATTATTATTATATATAACACTAGCAATAATTAGGTTTGTTTTTTATTCCAAAATGTTCATGAACATGCACAATTTGTGCAGTTTGTCTGTTCTTTATTCCCCATGCACACAAATTTGACAGCTTTGACAGTTTGCACCGTGTTCTTTAT
>JARJDW010000342.1:0-11998 GCA_030264715.1 Adinopsis sp. GC000173
ACCAAAAATTGCTAATAAGCAATATATTCAAATGATTTGTTAATAACAACATTGAATAACGCAGAAACCTATTCAAAGCTGAATAAAATTTACATTATTGGTAATTTTTCTAACAACGTCGGTTTTTTGTATGCAAATAATGAAGCAATAACAATAATCGTAAAAAATTATTTAAACACTCGGAACGCATACATTAAAAAAAAACCTCAAAATGTAAGAAACGTAGAAATAAAATCAAGTTTTTGAGGCGAACAAAAGATTTGATTACACGTTTTTGAAAGAATTCTTTAAAAGCCACGAACGTTCTTTTCTCCTTCTTTTCTTTCTTTTTTTATTTAAATAAGAATAGGATGCACAAGTTCAAACATAAATTCCTTCCACACACACACATATACAAAAGTGAAAAGTCGACGAGAAAAAAAAACGAACGAAGAAAAAAAGATTGTTGTTGTCATATCGTCACAGGGCACGAAGGGATTAGAACTGCCCAGCGTCCTCCTCCCTACACAATGTGACAGTCTTGAGAATGGCCATGAGTTACGGCATATAGAGAGGGTCATATGGGGTGCGAATGCGTACATTGTGCGCCCGATAAGCGATCCCGAATTATTACCTGTGACCCATTTCGGGGCTTATTAAATTAATGCCGGATTTTTAACGATCCATCGACGACGAGGCGGCCCCCCTCGAAAAAAGACGACGATGGTGCCGTGCAGCATTCTCTTCTCTCTATGTGTGTGTGGCCATTTCTGTTAAAATATTCCTGCAACAAAAGGTGGGAGGAACATCGCAATGTCAGATAACGTGCACGATGCCATGAATTTCCTAATTAAAGTGGCAAAGACGGCACGAAGATGCCGAACGGCAAACAGCAGAAAGCGCGCAGCACGACGACGGACGGGCGAGGAGGAAGAAGAAGAAGCAGCAGCGAGCAACACAAAAAAAAGGTTTCGGTTCTGCGAAATATATACGGGTGTAATTAGATACAGTGCAGGGGTTGTTGCGAAAGCGGAGGGTGGATGCGCGATGGTGGCGGACCATGAAATTAAAATTGGAGAAAAATCAGCGGAGAGTGGAGCGGTTTGGTTATTCTGCTCTTAGTGTTTTTTTGTGCCATACTCTTTTAACTGCCATCTCGTGTTCGCTCTATTTGGATTTCTATTATTTAAATATTAAGATTACATTGTAAAAATTAATTAAATCTACTGTGGGCGGCGTGCAATCGTTTCCATAGCGCACAACCATCTTAAAATCGCATTGTAAAACTCTCGAGAGCGCAACGATTTTTCATCCTAATTACCAAATTAACGCAAACGCTGCACGAAATTTATGTAATTATCTTCGCTACAAATTCACAATTTACATTTTACTAAAAATTACCTTCATTTATCTTTTACATGGATGAAACGTAAAAAAAATACACAGCAGAAAAGCTTGTCTACTAAATATTCCTGAAATTCATATTAAAATTTTGTAATTGAAAAACTGGTACACAAATGTTTTTTCTATTGGAATCATACTATTAACGCAAACGCTACAACAAAACTTAGGAATCTGCTTCATTGAAAATTTCGATTATAAGGATTTTTCACCAATGTTATGAAATTTAGTAGAAAATACAAAAAATAAAATGAAATTTATTAAAAGTATCTTAACTGCATTAAAAAGAAGCTTTATTTTATGAAAAAGTTTCTCCTTTTCACGCAATAATTCCAAAACAAGCAACCAATTCGAATAAATGGATAATTATATAAACACTTATCTTTTAGAACTACGAAAAACTTTTAATAATGGTAAAGCAAGCAACCGTATACTAAATAAATGTTCCTGAAAATTATCTTAAAATTTTACAATAAAAAAACTGGAAATTTAGGTATCTGATTTCCTTCTCTAGAGATTTGCACCTCTTGAAATATTTTATTGAAAGACTAGAGCATGAGTATTTTAACCAAAATTATAAAATTAAGTAAACAATATACAAAACGATATGAAATTTCTCTAAATTATCTTTGCTGCTGTAAAAAGGGCATTCATTTATGAAAAACTTCTCTTTTCTTAGTATAAATTCCAAAACAAACAATAAATATTAAAAGACTTAATTTTGACAAATTGTATATTTTGCCTAATTTGTAATGATAATTATACCTACAATTAATGCAGAAACATTGATTAATTTTTATTTTATTTAAAATAAACTTTCTCTTTTTTGCAAAAGAAACTCCAATAAATACCATAGCAAAGCAATAAGGGCTTAGTTTTGAGCATTCTAGCAAAGCGTCTTAAAATCTTACTGAAAAACTCGAGAGCAACGATTTTTTTATCATAATATCGAAATTTATCTAATCATCGCTGCAATTTACATTTTATTAAAAATGAGCGCCATTCCATGAAAAATTTACCCCTAAAAAAAGAACGGAAAAGCGATAAAGGCTTAATTTTGACGCAGTGAATGTTTTTATCGCGAGCATTGTCTTTGTTGTCATCGATTTGAGGAAAATCGTCCGTTCGTATAGATAGATATAAGGTATTGGGTATACTTTGCAACTTGCTCACTAAATATTGAGTTTGAGTCGGAATATTGAAAATTGAGTGTTTGAAAGTTTCGAAAACGTTTCATTCTTAGGTATATACGCCGACTGTGTTTAATAATAACAAATATGCGATAAAAAAAATCGCACTTACATATTTATAATTGTACTTTATTAAATTACATCGTAAAATTTTTATGGCCAATGTTAACTAGGTAAAATATTCTTTTATTAGGTATTGAGTTGCAAAAAATGCATTTTTATAGAAATCTACTTATTTAATAACACAGGTTAACTAAGTATGTAACATTTTTTTATTAATCGATAGTTGTAAAAAATAAAGGCAACGGGATTTGGGAATGGAGTGAGAGTTTGAATAGTGATCGATTTGAAAGTAAAACTAAATACTAAGCCTTTGATTTAATCCAAAACAAATCGTTGTTGGCATGAAATTTTATAGAAGCTTAAAATTTATCATTTTATTTGTTTTATTACCAGAGGCGTTGCCACAAGCGATTAAGGTCATTTAATTTGGCACTTTTCTAAAACAAAATTCATTTCCAAATGCTGTTTTAGTGATTTTTTGTGTTCTTCTCATTTTTCGAAAAAAAATTGATAAAAATCGTTAAACATTGTGATGACAAATCCCGAATATTAAATCAAAATTGTAGCAGAAAATCGTTAAAATTTAATTTGCAAATAGCAATCCATCCGAAAATTAAATATTTAAGACACATGTAGGCTATATGCTATAAATATGCCTAATTTAAAGACTAAAAATCAAAATATTTCGTAAAACTTGCAATAACAATTTATTCCTTAAGAGTGCACTTTGCACACCAGTACTGGCCTCCGTATATTTTAATGTACAATATTTTTTAAGCAATCTTTTATACATACAAATGGAAAGACTTGAAGCTTGAATTAATATCGCACTGATCGATATGAAAGTAAAATTGTAAATCAGCAATGCTTTTGATTTATTCAAAAATAAATTATGTCTTTCATCATCGTTGGCATGAAATTTTATAAAAATTTATTGATTTTATTAGAGATTTAATTGCAAGGAAATGCAGTTTTGCATAAATAGTGTTGGAAGTTCGAATTAATAGCGTATCGATATGAAAGTAAAATTCGCAAAGACAAATCGTTTGATTTATTCAAAAATAAATGGCATCTTTCATCATTGTTGGCATGAAATTTTATAGAACGTTAAAATTTATAATTTTATTTGTCGTATCAAAGTTAAAAGCGCGCTTTTAAGCGCCAATAATTTAGAAATATTTCACAACAACAATGTTGCTTTTCGGGCGCGCATCTACGCGCACAGTGAAACGCAGCGCGTCGTCGTCGTCTTGTATGTTGTAGGTACTTTTTTACTCTATGTTCTTCTCGCTCTAGTGTGTGTGTAGTTAATTTTAAGGCGATGCCTCATAAACGTAATTGTTTCCTTATTATTTCTTAGAAAGCAATGAGCAATAATAATGCACACACATACACATTACGCGTTTTTTTTCGCCTTGCGCGCTCGTTGTATTCTTAGTTTTAAAACATTTAACACACACACACACACGGAATAGAGGAGAGGAGAAAAAAAGCAAACAACTTTTATGTGCGCATCACAGAGAAACATTGTTGATTAATAGCATGCTCCTTCTGACAGATTTACTATGCTTTGAGTTACAACACTATAAATATAAGTAGACTTATTTATATTCTTGTTTTCTTGCGGCTACATGTTGACCGATAAACTATGCAAATTTCGCCTTAAAAACACTGGGGCCGGGGCGAGATGCAGTCGCGCAGCGCGCCGATGACCAACCCTTTAAACAACAACAACAACAACCACCGGATGAGAGCAAGCAGCAAAAGAAGAAGAAAACGCGCCGACATTTATCGAACCGTTTTATTTATTCGCAACGACAATACTCACTATACCTTAAAAAAGGCGGCGGCAGCAGCAGCAGCAGCAACAACAACGAAAAAAAAGCACACAACACACTATGTGACTATTACCCACCTATTTATTTTGACTAAACGTATTTTTAGCACGAATTAAGCGAATTAGTTATGACTGGCGTGGCTAAATTTATAATGTAATTTGAGCGACCGAATTTAATAATAACATTCGCGTTACGCTAGGTCAAGTTTTTGTTTAACATATTTTTTTTATTTTCATATATTTTGTAATGCGATAACAGCCCAAACAAAATTGCATAATTAGTTTTGATATCAAGTTTCGTCGCTACATACAATACTTTTTATCCAACGAAAAAAAAACAATTTTTAGATATTTTATTTTCTAGTCGTCGAAAAATTCTAATTTGTTTCGATAAATTGTAATGTTGTTAAATTATATAGTGGATATTTTCATGTATGAAAAATGAATGTTGTTTAATTTCATTGAGTTCACTTATAAGCGGTAGTTAATGTCAACGATGCAAATGTGCATTGATCATAAATTTTATAATAAAACATTTATTGCCTCTTGTATGCAGACTTTGTTTTAATATAATTGTAAGGCATAAATTCTGCAACAAACTTATTAGAATTGCATTTTTATTTAATATTTATTGCATGTTTTTATATATTAATGTTAATGTTTTGTTTTGCTTTTTTTCCTTTAAATATATTAAATATATTTATGCAATTATAATTCCTTACATCTTTAGCGCAAAGAAAATTTTCTTTTTAATGTTTGCTCGTTTAAAGTGTCACAAATTTATTTTATTACGTCTATTGATAAATAATAACATTTTGCATAAAAGTTAATTGTTTTTAACTCTAAATTTTGCGATAGACTTATTAGAATTGAATTCTTAATTAATATTTATTGCATGTTTTTAAATATAATAGTAATGTTAATGTTTTATTTTGCTTTTTTTAAAATATTTATTTATGCAATTATAATTCCTCACTTCTTTAGCGCAACATTTTTTCAATCTAATTAATTTCTATTTCATGTTTGCTCGTTTAAAATATCACATACATGCATGGGGCTCCCTCAATTATTCTTTTTGCTAAAAAATAATGTATAATGCAATTTGTTTTTAACAATAAGTTCTCCAATAAATGTATTACTATTAAATTTTTATTTTATATTTATTGCATGCTTTTTAACAATTTATTTATGCATTTATAATTCTTCACATCTTTAGCGCAGAACATTTTCATTCTAATTAATTTCTATTTCATGTTTGCTCATTTAAATTGTCACATAAACGCCTGGGGCTCCCTCAATTATTCTTTTTGCTAAAAAATAGAGTGTATAATGTAATTTGTTATTAACAATAAGTTCTCCAATAAATGTATTAGTATTAAATTTTTGTTTTATATTTATTGCATGTTTTTCTAACTATTTATTTATGCATTTATAATTCTTCACAACTTTAGCGCAGTACATTTTCTTTCTAATTAATTTCTTTTACATATTTAGGTACTCGTTTAAACTGTCACACATTAATTACCAATATTAATAAACACATAGGGGTTCCCTTAATATTGGTTTTTATATAAAAACAAACACACAATTTGTTTTAGATATAAATTCTACACAACAAACTTATTAGAATTAAATTTTTATTGCATGTTTTTATATTTTAATGTTGATGTTTTATTTTGCTTTTTTTTCAAATATATTTATACAATTATAATTCTTCACATATCTTTAGCGCAGCATTTTTTTCTAATTAATTTTATTTTAATGTTTGCTCGTTGGAAGCGTCAGACATTAGTTTTATTGTCTATATTGATAAGCGCTTGGGAGTCTCCCTAATATTATACGGTACAAATTTAAAGCTTTAGGTTTTGAAGGTTTTTAGGTTTTAGGTTGTAGGTGTTTTTCAATACATTTTTATTTTAATGTTTGCTATTTGGTATAGCATCAAAAATTAGTTTTATTGTCTGTATTGATAAACGCCTAGGGCCCCCCCTAATATTATAAAGTATAAATTTAAAGCTTCTGGTTATATTTTAGTTTATTGAGTTATTTTTTAGGTTATTTTCTAGGTTTTATGTTATTTTTGTAGGTTTTATAGGTTTCCGGTTTTAGATGTTTTTCTAACAAATTCCATTTTAACATCATCACAATTATCACAAATTAGTGTTATTGTCTGTATTGATAAACGCATGGGGGTCCCCCTAATAGTCTAAAAGGTATAAATTTATTGAAAAACACACCATTAGTCATTTGTTTTTATTATTCGTTGTAATAATATGAACACCTCCATGTTTCGCATCATGCAAATTAAAAATACAACAATTTATTAGTTTTTTTGTTCTTTTTGTTCACAATAATATATTTTATATTTTTTCCCGAATGACATTCAAACATTTAAATATAGATTTTTTTACATTGTCTTCACTATTTTTATAATTTTTTATTTTTAATATTTACCTTTCGTTAATTTATAACTACAAAATATGTGAAAAATAAAAATTCAAATCTTCATGTATAAAATTTTGATTATTTTGTTAGAATTTACAATGTATTCATTTTTATTATTTTTACCTGATAATTAAAAATGTTTATAATTGTATATTTACATCGTTGAAATGTTTCAACGAGGAAACGATTTGTTTTTGTTTTGTTTATTGTATATATATGGATTGCATAATTTTTTTATGTAATTAATTCATTAATTATTGATGAAGCGTCAAATTAAATGAATTTCTACCGTGTGTGTACGACAAGCAATTATTTTTGTATAAATATCATGCAATAATTATGTAAACAATTTAAACATTACCAATGTTATCTATTCATAATTTGTTGTTATGTAATTAACATTGCTGATTCTTTTGTATGCGACCGAATTATTATTTTTTTTGATTTTCTATGCAAACGAGAAGGGGTACACGGTACTTACATAGCTATAAAATAAAATTTAATTATTGTTTTAAATAATTAATATTTACAGCTAGGTAAGCGATGCTCGAACTGTTCTTTTATGTTATGACGAAAAACAATTGCGAATTGAATATTAAATTTAAAATATTTTCCAACACACACGATGCTCGCTTGTTTGTTTGTTTTGTTGTTTTTTTTCTGTTCATTCTTTCATATTCAATTTAGCGAATGATACCTATGATGCAAAAGTGCTTTTGTGATGGCACGTGTAAAGTGTATAGCACATGATAATCTCCACTCGCTATTGTTCTTTTTTTTTCATCGCAAAAATAATATTTGTTATTTTCACACATTGTAGCGTGTCTTTTAATAATTTCGCTCCGGCACTTAATTTCAATTTTCAATATTAAAGATTTGTTTATAACTGGAGGGAAAAAAGGCGAGTTAAATGCAACAACAACAAACAGACGATGAGAGAAGAAGAAGAAGAACAAGTAGAGAAAAAAAAGCAACAACACACATACACACACACACACACAACGAAGCAGTCGTACGGGGAAAAAATTGTGTAAAAAGCGGTTTTCTGGTGGGGTTTCGATGTAATAAAACCACGTCACTGTAGAGAGAACCGCCTTTCCTGCAGCAATGGGCGGGAAATAAATAAAATTTATGATGTGCTATTTAACTGCTATCTGGCGGCGGAGTAACGAAGCGTACAGAGGCCATTACAGCGCTGCTATTGGCTGAATAATGCGCTTGACGAACGTTCGTCGACGGTCGTCTCGTTCGCACGGCACCGAACGGCAGCGACCAAACGACGCACGGCGTGTCGTAACTTGTCGCATAAACGATCGAAGTTACGAGCGATTGTCGTCATCAACGACGTACCAAAGCGCAATCCATCGCACTTTAACAACGTGCAACGTATTTTCCGAAACGCATCACGCTATTATTTTTAATTAATATTGTAAATATACTATGTAGTGGCATCTATTCAAATAGCGTTGAATTATCTCTCGTTCGTTGTGCGCTTTGGATATTTTTCTCTAACCGCTCGGGATGCTGCTCGAGTCGAGACCCTTTGCACGCTCATCAAAAGCGTTGTTATGCTTGTCTCTATTGCTTCATAGCAATCGAGACTCCCATTTCATATCTTTTTATTCGTCAACGTCTTCATATTTGTGTAAATATAGTTAATTCAACGAATGGGTCGACGTTTGTATGTGTTAGTGTGTATGCATTTGATTTTTTCTACCCAAATCAGCCATAAAATGATGGGGTAGGTAGTGGCAATAAAAATGCTCGTTAAAAGCGACGTTTACTACATTTTAAAAATGCGTCCCGGTACAAATAAATACAAGCGTTTCTCTAGGCACGTGTCTATATCATCAGCTGGTACACGTTTATGAGATGATAGTAATAATAAAGGCCAGATTAAAGTGATCGTTAAAATAAGTTTAGAGCCATATAAACGCCACATTTTATACTTGTTTTGTGTTTTATGGTTCAATTCATTGATATTACGTTATTTGTACGCGCTCGCATCCACACACACACACTATATACACACGCCGAAATTCTTTCGCATCTAATTATACCAACGAATGCGAATGATTGATGCCGATCGACATTTTAAATTTTTAACCATGTTATGTTTATGCCACCTATTGGGCGGATGCTACACTGATTGCTCGTAACTAGTACGCTTAACCTCCCATAGATGCGTCAAATGCGGTTTAGCCGTGCGGTAAACCATTTGTGTAATATTTATTAACAAAAAAGAGCGAAGGGGGAATCGTTGTCGCCGCGCACACACACTCAACACACAAACAAAAAAAATAGAAACCTTTCTCTATATACGAGTATGTTACGTTTTTAGATACCTGTAAACGTTTAAGCGCAATAAAATGCAAATCCCACTTTATTGATAACGCAATTTTATAGCACATTAATAATTTTACGGCGGCCATCAATTTTGATAACTTAATCTCGGTGTCATTTACGTTTTAAACACATTTTAAAACACACGCAACTTTGCTTTGCTGTGATGATGAGGATGCCGGTGCATCGGCGGCGATGGTTGGAGGAGGCGTTATTTTCGTATACGCGCACGTTTCAAAATCCAAATTTAGACTGATGTTTGTCGAGGAGAGTAAATTTCGAACAAAACTTTCTGATTTATTGAACGGCTTGTAATCCTTTTTACAACACTCGAGCTTTTCCCTTTTTTTATTGCACTTTTTCGAAAGTTTCTACTCATACTATTTTTTTTACTCTTTTATACAATGGATCAGCGCTGAAACTTTCTAAAATTATGTACCCTTTTTTTAGTCTTCTCTCGTGTGCGAGCGTACCTAGAAATACGTATTTTTAAGTTCGTTCGTGGAAATAATATTTTTTTGAGGATTATTAAGTCAAAAGACGTAGGAATGCTTGGAATTTTATACCATGGAGATTTTTTTTTGAAACAAATAACATTTTTTCTATTAAATTCTCATGAAATTGTAACAAGAAATTTTTACTAAATTAGGCAAAAATGATTAATTAAATTTAATTTGCGCAATAGAATTAAATAAATAAAGTTTTAATTTAGAAGGCGAACGCTTGCATTAATTATACCAAAAAATATTTCATCATTTAGCCTCGAAACGATCTAAATGTTAATTAATCAACACAACAAATATAATATATAATAAGGATTTTGTTTTAAATGTTCACGTAGTAATAACTTTTTATGTCAAATTTTAATAAACAATGAGATATTTCCATCTTTCCGCTTTAATTTATCGCTAATTAACACAAAATTTTAGCAAAACCATAAATTTTCTAAATTATTTAAATAAATATTGAAAAATGGGAAAAATTAGTCAGGAATATTATTAATAATGTAAATAAATAATAATTTTTAATGTATTCTTGAAAATGAACCTAAAAAAGTCTCCATTTTTTAAACATTTCTTCTGAAACATGCAATTTAAGTTATTTCTATCTATACGCAAAATAATATTTTTTTTAGATTTGTGCTTAAAATTATTAAATAGATATTGAAAACCTGCAAAAGTTAGTTAAATATTTTATTAATATTAAGAATATTTTACAGTATTTTTAGATTATACCTGAAAATAAACATAAAAATGAATTATAATCAACTTTTTTAATTAAAAAAAAATCAAAGAATGTAATAATGTTGATAAGTTTTGTTTAGTTTAGTTTGATTGACGAAAATTATTTATTTTTGCTAAAATTTATATTAAATTTTATTAAACAATCAGATATTTTCATCTTTTTACTTTAATTTATCGTAAAACAACAAAAAATTTATACAGATCAATAAATTTACAAGATATATGTACTTAAAACGCCACATTTTATATTTTATACTTTACAGTATTACTAAAATGTTTAAGTTTTATATTGCCTAATTTATTTTACTCTTTGTTCCAATTGCAAATTTTTAATTAAAGTTATAACTAGAAATGATTAATATGGCAACTTGTGCATTTAATTAAACTTAAATGTTCCTGGTTATATTTCTTTTTCAACTCTTATGTACAAATTTTAATAAGAAACTTTAATTTTTAGTGATTTTCCCAAAAATATTTTAATAGATATTGAAAATAATAAAAACTCGCCAGAGAATTTCTTTAAACCTTATATTTTTGATTTAAATTATACAATAATACTAAAAATGCCTCAATTTTACATTACTTTATTTTACTTTTTGTTCCATTTGTGAATTTTTGTATTAAAGTTGAAAATGATAAATAAGGCAACTTGTGAATTTTATTAAACTTAAATGTTTCTTATTATTTTTCTCACTAATAATCTTTTCGAATTCAGATTTTAAATAGAAACTTAAATTTTTAGTGATCTTCCCAATAGTTTTTGATTTGTGGTTTAAAATAACACAAAAGATGCTTTAATTTTCCATTACTTTATTCTACTTTTTGTTCCACTTGTGATTTTTTGTATTAAAATGATAAATAAGACAACTTGTGAATTTAATTAAACTTAAATGTTCCTGATTATACTTCTTTTCTAACTCTTTGAGTCTATGTAAGTACAAATTTTAATTAGAAACTTTAATTTTTAATGATTTTGCAAAGTGTGGACCGACCCCACACACTCCAACTAATTAATTCTCCAAAACAAAAAATGTTTCATCATCAAGCATCTGCGCTTAAATAAAAACGGCATTCATTTAATGACCAAATGCCATCTAATTATATTTCACATAAATTATTAACACACATAGGAGGAAAAACACGACCAACCATCCAACCTATCCCGACACATCTGACGGAAGTTTTTTCGTGCGGCAAGCATACTTCTCTTTACGTTGTCGTATTTTTAGTCATTTTTTTTTTAAATATATTGTTAGTAGAGGTGAGTCTAGTGTTCGGCTCGCAACCGAAACGTCATCACCGAACAACCGGAATGTAGACGAATTAATCATCCGCGCGCCGTATCAAGGCTTTGACGACGTCGCGCAGCAAGCAAGCCAGCAAGCAAAACGAACGGCAGGGCGAACAACAAACACAATGAATAATTTATGCCGCATGCGTTTCGTAAACAAGATAATTTAATGCGATTTTAATTAAAATTGCAGCGTTTATTTCGC
>JARJDW010000345.1:0-15747 GCA_030264715.1 Adinopsis sp. GC000173
ATAATATGTTGCAATGAGTATGCGAAATTGTAATAGCTAACGAAGAAAAATGTTTAAAGATGTGATTATTTCCATAACGTACGGTGTGTGTTAAAAACGCATTTCTACTTTTCTGCCTTCTTCACACTAATTGAACAATTGGGAAAAAGTGTGCGAATCGCGTATGTAATATTTATTAGCTGATGTTTACGTGTGTGTGTGTGTGTGTGTGTTTGTGTTGTGTATGCGCGGATAGATTTATTAGGCTGTATCTTTAAACAAGTATGTCAAAAATATACAGCGAATATCATAAATGTGTTGAATGTAGGTGTAAAACTATAATAATAATCATGATAAAATATGAAATAATTAATTATTTATATTTTTATCTGTCTGTGTATATGCGATGGAAGTAGGATTATGGCGGCTCTAATTAAGCTTAGATGAATATATATGTTAATTAAATTAATTCTTACGTAAATAGAAATGAATGCTGCTGATTAAGAAGCGCACATATTCGTTCTATGTGACACAATTCAAATATTTTTGCGCTTCAATGTAATACAGGGCGGTTTATAACGAGCAAAACCGCATTCAAAGCATTTAGATATACATATTGTAACATATTTAACTCAATCAAAAAATTAAATTAAAAACTTTGGTGAATTTTACAATTAGTTTATTGTTTATTTATTTATTTTATTTAGTTTATTTTATTGAATTTTTTCAATATTAAAACAAACTAGTTAGTTGTAGGGTTATGTCGAAGTAAATTTTAATTTTTAAGATTTTTAGCCGCTTTGAATATGTTTTGTTTAGTATACAGGGAATTTCGTAGAGAAATATTGTCTAAGAAAGATTAGTTAAATATTATGGACGATAAATCATAAAACTCACAGATTACTCATAATTTAAGAAACTAGAAAAAATATATAATTTTCCGTGTTAAGATTCCTCTAAAAATTTGGTACCATGTATTATTAAATCTAGCATTGAATGAAAATCTTTAAAAAAATTATGGTATCTAACACATAAAAAACTTTTTGTTTGATATAATTTGCAGTTTTTATTGAAAATATCGGCATGAATAAATATGCAATACAAAAATACAAGTTTATCAGCATTATTATTTTATAAAACAATTTAAAATGTTGTTTCTATATACATAGCATAACAGGTCGTTATTAAAAGCATATTTGCGATAAAAAAAATTTCAGCGCGCGCTGCAGGAAAAAATTTACAAGATAACAAAATCAAAACTCCATCAGCGAGTAGATGGGCGTGTGTGTGTGTAAGTACAATATATGCTCAATAAATAAAACCGAAACTTGTACGCTACACATTTTATACGTTCGCATATAAAACTAACATCAACAACAACAACAAGAACAAAAACAACGAGAAAAAATATATTGTCGATTATAAAATCCCGTACCGTGCCTCTAAATAGTCATAAAGCGAGAGAGACAGAAGGCGACGTTAAACATTTTCCAGTTATGAATATTCATGATGCAAAATAAAACTTTTTTGCAAAAGAAAAGCAGCTTAATAATACAAAATACATAAAATTCGCAAACAGATGCATCGTGAACTCCTCCTCGCGTCTTAATTATCTGTGTTTGGAATTGAGATATGCTAGAGTTTCGAATCTACATTTTAATTAATTGCAGCAAATTTAAGGATGTGGTATCAACAACATCAACCAGACTATAATCAGAGAATGTAATGCAACTATCAAGGAAGTGCTTCACTCACTACTATGCATTACCAGCCAGCCTAATAATATTGATTAGAATGAAACTGTTGTTGTCATATTGACTGCCTACTTACCTCTTTGCAACAAATATTAATTGAAAGTTAATTATCACATACAATGTATCTTTATTTCCATGAAATTTAATAAATTCCCTATTAAAATATTTGCAGCATGCAATTTCATCCAATAATAGTCGCTTACTACGAAAATATGAAGCATTTTATTAAAGACATTTTTTTCCTCGAAAGAATGCTGTTGTGATATTATATTTCAGTACATTTGAAAATTTATTGAGAAAATCTTAAATGCATTATTAAAAATTAAAGCTTGTGTGCAATTCTTTTCCCCCTTTAACAACGTTACATCGTCTGCGCTTTGATGTGAGTTGTTTATTTTTTTTCTCTTCTTTTAATTTTCAATGTAAAGACCTCTTTGATAAAAATACATAACAAAAAAAGCAATGATGAAGCGGCGGCGGCGGCGTTCGCTAACTGCGTATATAAGATTTTTTATTTCATCGAAAAAGGAAATTTTCTTAATTTTCTTTAATAAGTATTCGCAGTATATCATCGACGCTATTTTCATAAAGTTATTGTTTACAGCAAAAATATTTTCTTTATAATTTCTCGGTTTTTCTTCAATTCGTCAACATTAAATCGAATTCCGGTTACAAAGACCGATTTCACATACGGAAATGTTCTTAAATAGAAGAAGTTGAGAAATTCGCTAATTATTGAAATTGAAATGATTACAAAATTATATGTTTTGCGAAAATATGAAGTTCTAGTTTCTGCAAACCATGCGGACACAAAAAATATAAGACTTTGATGTAAAATTTCATTAAAATACTGATAAATACAAGGGTTTGTTGTAGAAAATTTTACATATTATATAAATTAAAAGCGTTTTATGTTTTAGATGCATACGACTTTAAAGGGCTTTCGGAAACTTGAAAATGTTCTGTTTTTTACTAAAGCTCAACTTTTATAATAGTAATAATTCTATTGTGTACACAGCATAAATAAGTTTTTCTTGTTTTGTACATCCGGTACGTTTTCATCTTTTAATTTTTAATGTAGTCTTTTGTGGAATATGTATAAAATTTATTTAAAAATGAAAAAACAACGTTAATCGTTTTATTACTAAAATACTTATTTTAACTTTATCGTTAGGATTTAGGATTATGTACAGTTGAAATGTTAAAATTTTCTTAATTTTATACCTACATGCAAACAACTTTAATCCTTGTAAGTAGCTTTATGAAACTTGAAAATGTCTTGTTTTTAGTAAAATTCCAGTGGAATAATAATAACAATGCTTCTATTGTTAAGATTCTTGGCGACGAAAATACGTTTTTAGATGTATTGTTTTATTTTTTCAATTTACTCCCTTTTTTTCCCCTAAAAATACATAACAATGTTAAATATACAATATATAAAATTTTATTTAAAAATTTTACGCAAACAAACAACCTTAATCGTTTGTATAACGTAAAATTCCAATTTTAATTTTTATATTAACTTTATTATTAGGATTAGGCAGAGCCTAAACATGTCTTTATTATGACATTCATTTTGTTTTTAAATCCCTTACATTTATTCCTTTCATCTCCAATCTAAAAGTACGTAATGCAACGTAATGATGAAGCTGTTTTCCTAAATCTATATAAACAAGCACAAACAATCATTAAAAGAGCCGATTAATTTCTTTTTCTACATATATTCATATTTATATACTCACATATTTTATTCATTTCGTTTCTGAATCCGCGCATTTATTTGCACAAGATTGACTCGCGCCTTTGCCGTTTCTAATATGCATTATACAAATAAAGCAGCGAATGGAATGCAACACAGAAATTTTAACATCGTCCGCTAAATAACAGCAACACAACAAAGAGGCGAAATATTTCATCGCCTTTTATCACCTTCATCGCCGACATAATCATCATCATCGCAAGTAATTTGAATATTTTAAGACGCTAGCATTTTGCGCACTTCACTACATCCATAGCAGCGCAAAGAATTCATTTTCGCTATATAATAATGTACATTTCTTTCTTGTTTATTTTCATGCACTCGAAGCAACATAATAATCAAACAAGAAACCGGGCAGGGAAAAGTGCATCAATCCTTTTATATATCGAGCAAATACTAAATGGAATATTTGTATTGTTGTTGGCGAAACAAACAATGTAGCAAGCTTTTATGAGGCATATATAAAGCACTTCGTGGAAATTTTTGCCGATTGTTGCAATTTCGCTTTGATGTATAGCAGCAGCGAAATTTCACAATTATTACAAATGTGTTATTTTGAAAATTATGCAGATATAATACTTTCCTTTGTGTGTATACTTTATACATTCAAATTGCAAATGATAATAATAATAATAGTATTGAGAAATGCAGTTTTTATCGTCTAACAAATGGAATTTCGCATAATCTAGATGATTCAATACATTAGATTGAATTAAATACAATATGTATTAAAAACAGTTGATAAGGTAAAATGATATAATATTTAAATTTATAAATAGTACGGTAATATTTTAAGTGATTGGCATAATTTGTTTGAAAATTGGACAAAAAGTGGTACGATGTTAGAAATTTAAATTCTTATCCACATAAAGTTAAATGAATTAATGCAAATTTTATAGTTTATCGAAATTAAGATTGTAAAACAATATTTACGTACTTATTTTGAAAATATCGCATGGAAAATGACAATTTTCACACACTCCAACATGAAAACAGACTTCTTTGAAACTAGGCTATTAAATAATACTATAAACTACAATAATTTTTTGTAAGAACAACATGATATAATGACATTTATCAATAAATTAGAATTTAAGTGAATGAGCATGAGAAGCATATCGATTGTTGAAAATCCCCAACAATTTTTCTCATTTCAATTTTCAAGTGTACCAACGCTTGAATTGCTCGCACAAAATAAACAACTTGCAATTCAAACCGAAATATACCAATTATATTGAAACGTTCAGGGCATTCATCGCATTGATAGATAGATAATATTGAATTCGGTTTACTAGTGCCGTAAACGCACATGCTTATTAATGAATGTGGTAATTCGTGATTAAAGTCGCTTAATTAGGTACACACATATGCTAAATATCATATTCTAGGTAAAATTTTTATGAATGTCACACACGCTTAAATTAATTACCTCGCGAAATTTTTACAACAACATTTAACACACACTCGAGATGATGATTATTTAAAGGCGAGGGCAGAAACCTCGCCCAGATAGATAGTAACTTACTCATATGTGTGTGTGCGTGTGTGTAAAATAAAAATTCTCCCGTGTGCATATTTGGTATAGCTAGATGCCTTTTTTTCCTTACCTGTATTCGATATGAATATTTTATTTAGGTTAGAGCGTGCGCTGCCTCGAATTGACCTAAAGCACGCTATATGTTCCAACCGTAGAAAAGTCGTCATCTTTTCTACAGGTGGTAAATTGTGCGCAATGTTTTGATTGCTAAATGCACATAGTATGCATATTTCGAACCGATACAAAATTGCATACGCTTCGGAAATGAAAATTGCTTATTTTTCATTCACAACTGGAATTCTAACAAGATAATCTAATGTACAATAATACAGGATGTTGGAGAAGTGTGAAAAAAATAATGTTATTATTTTTGAGTAATTCCTGGCGTGTTATTCGTTAACAAAGTTGGATTATAGTAACTAAAAATAGCACGAAAATTCATGTATTATACAATATTACACTTTATTTTATTTGTTACTAAAAACATTATTTTATGTTAGAATTTAAGAGTACATATTAGGTTCGTATGCATAATGCGATAAACTAAACAACTAACACGATAATCTAATATGTGCAATAATACAGGATGTTGGAAATGCGTGAAAAATCTAATATTATTATTATTTTTTGAGTAATCTTTAGAATTAATTCCCTGACGTGTTATACGTTAACAAAGTTGGATTATAGTAGCGAAAAATAGCAAGAAGCACGAAAGTTCATTTAAAATATTACGCTTTATTTTATTTGTTACTAAAAACGCAATTTTATGTTATAATTTAAGAGCGGCAAGCATGAAAATTTAACTAAAATGTTTAAGGTATGGCCTAATATTTTAAAATTTTATATTCTGAAGCACCGTTTGTAGTTTTTAAATTATTTGACCAATTCTTTGCAAAAACATTAAAAATTCTAAGTAAGTGTGTTGAAAAATTTAGAAATTCAACAATAATTTTATCGATTTTTATGTTTCTCATGAATATATTATGATTTAAAAATACATAAGGGCCAGTTGAAGAAATATAAAATGGAGCAACTTAGGAAGATTGCAAATCGTTCCTTTTTTCAATTGAGTGGTTTCTTTTATTAGCCACAATTGAACCTTCTTTAACAAAATCCAGATTATACAAAAATTGTTAAGATATTCCTATTCAATATGTAGCAAATTAAATTCAACAATAATCAAACTGGTGTCGCAAATTATTGTTTTGTGGTTTTTTGATTCGATTGGCTGTCCGAATCGTTTCATTTGAAATTATGATTGTCAAATTCACACGGGAAATTGTAATCCAACGTAGCAATAATTGGTTATTGGTCTATATATTAAAAAGAGTTAATTATGCTTTTTGGGCCCTCCTGTATTTTATGTATCTATTGTGATATTTCACAGTGGAATTTAATAATTTCCACACTGTCAGAAACATGTTTCTCGACGAGAAGACTTACATACAAAGTTTTTCCAACTAGAAAAAATTTAATTAGATTTTTTTTAATGTCGTCTATGTCAGAAATGTAAATGTAATATGTAAAACATAAATAAAGCATTGTTGTTTTGTGATTGTTACAGATGTGACAGTGGAATATATTCGAGGATTACCTCAAATCACAGTTCCTTTACCCAGTAGACGTGAACGATGCAAGTTTACGTTGAAACCAATCACAAATACCGTCGGTGATTTTATTACAATGCTCAAAAATGAAGATAAAGGTATAGATAGAGTGGTAGCATTAAGTACGGATGATACTAGAATAGCAGCTTCCAATACCATAGAAAATCTACTTGAAGAAGACTTTAAATTAGTTATTAACGATAATTGTTATAGCGTTTGCTCACCGAAACAGATACGAATCACTGGTGAGGAGATGAAAAGGTAATTTTTGAATTCATATTTAGCCAACTCAATTTTTCTTATATGTCAATTTCTAACATTGTTTTCATTTTCCAGATTGAGTGATATCAAAACGTTAGTGAGTCAAATGTACGAAGCTTTAAATGTTCAAGAGCACAATATACAAACGGAAAAGAGTTTAACTAGTAAATTGGAGATGTTACGACAGGAACTTTTGCCTTTAGAGGAGGTATTTATATTATCCACTTTAATTAACACTTGGAAACTTTGCGTTGTTCTATGTATGCACTTTTACTATTGTTCAACCATTTTAAATACCATGCGATTTACTTACCATCATACACATTAATATTCATTAGGTATATAGCTAAATTTTAAAAGCGATCATCTTACTTCTTTATCCAAAACCATAATGCTGTTGTTGCGGCTATTAAAATGAACAAAGTACATCACAGTCGTCTTTTTTCATTGTTTTAAAAAGCTCTGAAAATGAAATTAAATGAGCTAGATAGAATGCAATGTTTCCTCCAGCGAATATGTATAGCGATTGTGGCATTTTTTTAGACTTAAACGTTCCAACGCGTAAACAGACATGGAATAAAATGTAATATCCATTTTTGTACAACTAGATCCAAAATATGTTTATTTGCTTATTCACATTTTTAAATTGCTTTGATTTATTAAGGATCATGATAAATTCAAATCTTTAGCATTTGCGCTGTCCATTTTCCATATAAGGCTAACTTTTAACTTCGAACAATAGGCGTTATAGAGTACGTCATCGCAAATAAGAATACATCTCATATTCATTCCTACACCTGATTGTGCCTGTTTTTGCCATACTTATTTTTATTCGATTTCAATGAAAACCTTTTGATGCGTTCACACCTATTGTTCGTTGTCTTAAAATTTATATTCCATTGCGAAAAGCTAAAAGTAGAAAATATCAGCAAAAAAGTATATAGGTATATATATCAAGTAACAAATTGTAAATGGCTTGAAACTTTATTTTCGCTTAATGCATTGTTGATTAATTGATTTTCGGTGTGTTAAGTAACGAATTTATTTACTAAATGCTTGAATTTCATTAGATGAAATCGCCTGTGGTGGTTGTAGTAGACTAGTCATTTTGGAAAACTGTGTGCGATGTAACTTTCGGAATACATCAGCTGCACTTGCTACTTTTGCATCTGATTACAACTATCTATTAGTTTGTGCGATGCGCGCTGCATTATTAAATAAATCCACAACCACCCCCCACATTTGATAAATTATCATTCGTTTCACCTTTGAACTCTTAGATTATTTCGATTAATTTGATGTGGTATTGATTTTATTACAGTTGCAGCAACAACGAAAAAAATCGTTAAATAATTTAAAGGTCTCTTGCATGCCTACAATATTTACACACTGGCGAGCGCAATTAAATGCAACTACCGATACACGACGGCAAATAAATAAACATATTTCCTATATGGTGCAAATATATTTATTCATACATTGAAGCCATCGCAAGCGCGCCCTTTTTTTAACTTGTTGAAACGTGCCGAGCATGTTGACGATTATAAAATGTTTACGATGCGAACGCTTTTTTGGTCTTGTTGCAAATAATTTCATTGCATTTTTCGACATTTTAACGGAAATATGTCGATTATTAAATCATACCAATAATGTACGCATCGTATGTCATGCATCAAAATTCGCAACGACGGGTTAGTAAGTTTAACTAATATTTGTCAGTTAGCTAGGTTATGTAACTGAGGAAGTTCAATCTTATCTATAAATTAGGCATTAGTTGTCATTCCAAAAATGAACGAAAGTGGTTTCGAATTAAGGCTTCTCCTGCCGAGTTCGTCGCTCTTGCTCTGTTACATGTGTTCCTTATGGGAAAAATTATTCGCGTCTAAAGCAAGCCACGAGCTTATTATTAAAGATATTAACTTGATTCAAAAAAGAAATTAAAGTTAAATAACACCCCCAGGCTGATAGATGCGTTTTTTTGGAAAAAGTCTTTTTGACATCAAAATTAGAACGTAGAAAATGGACGTAAAATAGTACATTTTTTATATTCTAATTTCGGTGCCAAAAAGGCTTTTTTCAAAAACAAAAAACTCTTATCTACCAGCCTGGGGGTGTTGAAGGAATGAAGTCAATACATTCAATAACATGCTTGTGGCTTGCTTTAGATACAAATAATTTGTCCCATAAGGAACAGATGTAACAGAGCGAGAGCGACGAAGTCGGCAGGAATAGCCTTAAAGTCAAATTTTAATTCTAGCATTAATTTTTTGACCATCTTCCAATGAATTATAATATTTAAAAAAAATATATATCAAGTTTTGATTTAAAATATAATAATATGCAAGGTTATTGGTAATTTGTCGTTAAGTTTGACTGTGACTTTAATTTTTCACTATTTCCCAATGAATTCTGATGATAAAAATACAGTATTGTGAATTTACAGTTAAAAATTGCGATTCTGGTATAAATTTATAACCAAAAAAAGACTAGAAAATTGCATAATTGAAATTTTCCATGTAATTGCAAAAGCAAACAGTAGTGTCGACGACGGCTGGACGCAAACCACCACCCATCATCATCATCACCATCAACATTGCAACGAATTCATTAGCCTTGATACAATTTTACAGCAAGCCAGCGTGTATTTTGTTGTTTCGTCAACGCAACACACAACATTTAAATGTAAATTGAATATTATTATTGGTAAACGGCGCACCTTGCGGCTGGCTGCTGCTGCCATATTTTCTTAAATTGATCACACACCACCTGCTCGCTTATATACAATATATGTTTGTTTGAGTAAATACATTTGCGGCGGGTAATAAGGGCGTAAGTTCGCGTGATCGTGATCGTGATGAACGGCACGTACCACGAATCATTTCGGGCCCGCGCCTATTGCGTAATAATAAATGGGCGAGCAAACACGTTGTTGTTACATATTATATCTATATATATTTGTGTGCGTATGCAATTATTATATACAGTATATATATGTTGTTACCGTTTTCTTTCTGAAATAAAAAAAAAGGAATAAGGTCGTTGTACTTGAATGTTTAAACTGATATGGCTATATCAAAGCAACAACAACAACGATTGTATTGTTGATTGGGTTGCATTGCATAGGACGCTAATATGGTTGCATACGTACGTCAATACGTACCGAAAAAAATAAGTTTATTTATAAATATTTTTATTTCTGTCGCCCACAATCTAATTTTATTTTTATCGTTGGCATTTTCTCGCGCTGAAAAACAGCGCAATAAATTATTAAATAATAAGCAATTAAATAATACCGGAGTTATTCAATTGTTTACTATGTACCTAACCTAGTCTAATGCTGCACGCTAATTGGCCGTCTATTTTTAGATGTTGTACATACACAGCACACACACACACATACATACACTCGACATTGTTTTGTTTTGCTTTTTCTCTCGCTCGGGCACAGCGCGGCCGTACAACAACGCGTCTCCCTCTCGCTAGTTGTCATTCCCGTCCGTCCGCCGTTCGATGTGTTTTCCATTCGTAATTTATTTATTTATTTAATCGTCTAGTGCACCGCCCACCAAACGGCTATTTTTAATGCGCAATTTCTGTTTTTGTTGTTTCAGTGGCGCCGCGAATTATGCAAAAAATGCAAACCTTTTCCATTCAGCCGCATTACTGATACATAATACTAATAATAATAAAACACAATTAAGTGTATGTACATATTTTGGGTTGCCTACACACATCTTATTTCTTATATTTTTTTGGCAAACGATTACGTCATGGCTTAATTGAAATTTATCGTCGTTGCCTAATTGAACGTTAATCAGTTGCAAAAACACACACAAATATTTGCACGACGACGACTTTATCATCATCATTGTGTGTGTGTAGAATATTTTTAGATGAATTCATGCAATGTGCGTTGTGTGTTGCCTATGTTATATTTAATGCGTATTTGCATTGTTTACCTTGCAAATTATCAATGTTGTTACAACATCTCAAATGGAAAATTATAGCGATTTACGCGCCTTTTTATCATCATCGGCAAACAAAATAAATTTTTGCACTTGAAAACATTCAAATTCGTAATAATTTTTTTACTCTCAAATACATATTACTTATTTTGTAAATTTTAATTTTTTGCGCATTTGTATTGTTTACTTCGCGAATTATCATCAACGTTACGACATCTCGAATAAAAAAATTAACGATTTAAGCGTTTTTTTATCGACTTTGTTGCAAAAGAATGCAAATTTAACGCGTTGTATTCTTGCAATTTGTTAATGAATTAATAATTTACACATTCTAAAAAAGAAGGCGGAGTCTAAACAACAAGCAAAGTTCGAATGTTTTTAATATTTATTTTGTTTGTAATTCGTATTTTGTTATTTTTAATGATTTTTGTAAACGTTTATCGATTATTTAAGCCAAAATTAATGATTTTTTTATTTGATGAAAAAATTCTGATGCTTTTAACGTGTTTGTTTAAAACACTAATAATAATATCGTTCAATTTTACGATTTTCATGAACATTTGTGGATTATTTATACCGTAATTGTAACGAATTAATAGTTTACACATTCTAAAGAAGGCGGAGCTGAAAAACAAGTAAAGTTCGAATGTTTATAATATTTTTTTTAGTTTTTAAGTCATATTTTGTTATTTTTTGATTTTTGTAAAGTTTTATCGATTATTTAAAGCCAAAATTTAATCAATTTTATGCCTAATGAAAACATTCAAATGTTTATATTCAAAACATTGCAAATTAAGCCATAACATTGTCAATTTTATGACTTTTGTAAACATTTGTGTATTATTTTTACCCAAATTGTCAATGAATTTCAAATTTACACATTCAGAGTAAGGCGGAGGCTAAATAAACAAGTAAAGTTCAAATGTTTTCAAAATTTTTCGTTTCTTTAAAACATTTTCCAATTCATATTTCGCTATTTTTTGTAAACATTTATCGATTATTTAAGAATTTTACACCTAACGCAAAATATGTTAACGCGTTTTTGTTTAAAATATCGGAAATTGAGTCATAATATTGTCAATTTTCATGATTTATACGGAATTTGAAGTGTTTGATAGATTTTGCGCCGGAAACAAGGATTTTTCAAACGTTTCGCGTCGTTTTTCGTCGTTTTCGTGCATTTATAGGCCTACCTCACCGGTAGCATGCCGGTTTTCGGGGCAGCGCAACATGCTCGACATTAACCTTTTCCCGAAAAAGCCCTCTCGCACGAAAAATCAATACAACGCGCCGCAACCCAACACGCACACACACAAACACCGAGACAACACAGACGCCGGGGCGCGCGATAACAACAGACACTTTCTAGGCCATGCCCGACCTAACTCACCGTATCCGATCCACCACCTCCAGCTTGGTCTTCTTCTTGGTGTGTGCGTGCACCGGCGAGACGCTCGGTTCGGATGAGGTAGCCGGCGGTGACGATGAGCCAGTGCTGGAGCTGAGACTTCCCGTGCGTACCCGACTTCCAACCCCATCGCAGGCGATATTCAACGTTGGCGGTTTCTTGTTGCGTCGCTTCTTCTTCTTGCCGGCGTTCAGGTCCAGGTCGTCAACGCGTCCGAAGATATTGCTCGTTGGTGGCGGCGGCATCCAGTCCAAGTCCTTCTTCAGATGGCCCCGGCCGCATTTGCAGCCGCACGCTTTGTACGCCAAATCGTAGCCCTTTTTCGTCCATAGGTTCTGGTGGCGTTGTCGCTCCGACCAGGAGCGCGCTCGGCCGCACGTTTTCAGATAGGTGAGCACCGTTTGCTCCCATTGATCGAAGCACTCGCGATGCATGTACCGGCCCATCATGCACGCGTCGTTGTTGCACGTAACGCGCACCGTATCACGTAAATCGTCCAGGCTGATCAGCATCGGATCGTTGTTGTTGCTCAGCGTGGGCGCTTGCTGGGCGCGCAAACAGTCGCCGGTCGGGACGCAGCACCGTGTCATCACGTCGTCGACGCCGCACTCGGCGAGGCCGTGCACTGGCCGACGCGGTGCCATTACTTAGTTATTTAACAAAAATTCTATTCAATGTGCGTTTTTCTTCTGTGTGTATGTTGTTGTATCGTCGTGTATGATGCGTGTAGTTGTTGGTGTATGAGAGCGGGCACGTCCAGCGCGTTGCGTTCGCGTTCGGCAACTGTTTAGGGAAAGTGGTCGGGAAGGGGTCGCGTGTTTGAAAGCGAAATCGTAGTGGTGGGGGGGACGAACGAATATTCACTTTCGTTCGTACGACGGCACCGCGGCGGCACGCAGGCGTCGAGGGGCGGCTGGTTGGTCGGGTTTTCACTCTCGATGACCGGGCGGCATCGCGACGCCGATGATGGTACAACCACCTTATATTATTCTACAAACTAATCAACACACCTGCGCGCACCAACTTCGGCTGCCAAACAAAGAAACACACTCAATTCGTAATTTTTTCTACATGCATATTTCGCTGTCTACCTTTACTTTAATATTTAAAACACTTTTTTCCAACAACAACAACAACAACTACGATATTCGTATTGCCTATTAATGACAAACACAAAAAAACAACTCCATTTCTTAAATAACAAGAAAGACGAAAACAATACACGCCTGCAGACAAATAATATTCGCTTCGCTTTGAACGTGCATGTTTGGTTGTCTACCAATTCATATTAATATTTTTTTTGCTAAAATAATAGCTTGTCTACATAATTTTATCATTAAAATATCAATCTCCTGCATAAATCTAATCATTTTTTTGCTATATGCATATTTAAGGTACTTTTTCTTCCAAAAAATGCTAATGTATGGTAATTGCTTGTCTATTAATACCAAACATAAAGCAATTAAATATTCTTAGTTTTAAATGTGCAGGTTTGGTTGCCTACCAATTCAAATTAATATTTATTTGCTAAATTAATAACCTGTCTACGTAGGTACTTTTATCATTAAAATATCAATCTCCCGCATAAATCTAATCATCTTTTTGCTACATGTATATTTCATTAATATTTCAAATAGATTTTCCTCCAAAAAATGGTAAACTATATTGGTTGTCTCTTAATAGCAAACATAAAGCAACTCCCTATGCATGTTTGGTTGTCTACCATTTGTATTATTTTTTCTGCTACAATAATGACTTGTCTACGTAATTTATAAACTATATCATTAAAATACCAATCTGCTGCATAAAACTATTTTTGATACATGCGCATCTAGTTGTCTACATTTCAAAACATTCTTTTCTAAAAAATACCAACGTATTGTTTGCCGATTAATAACAAACACAAAGAAACTCATATTCTTAGCTTTAAACGTGTAAGTTTAGTTGCCTACCGCTTCATATTATTTTTTTTAATAAAATAATAACTTGTCTACGTAATTCATTAACTTTATCATTAAAATATCAATCTCATGTATAAAACTAATTGGTTTTTATTCAGGAATTTTTAGTTACATATTTTATTCCAAAAAATATCAATATATTAGTTCTCTACTAATAGCAAACACAAAGCAACTCCATATTCTTAGCTTTAAACGTGCATGTATGGTTGCCTACCGCTTCATATTAATTTTTTTGCTAAAATAATAACTTGTTTACGTATAATTCATAATGTTATGATTAAAATATCAATCTCATGTATAAAATCAATTGTTTTTTATACAAGCATATCTAGTAGTCTACATTTCATTAATATTTAAAGTACTTTTCCTTCCAAAAAATACTAATGTATTGGTTGTCTACCGATTCATGTTAAACTTTTCGCTAAAATAATAACATGTCTACGTAATTCATAAACTTTATTATTAAAATATATCAATCTCTTGCATAAAACTAATTGTTTTTTTTTTCTAGATGCATATCTATATTTCATTAATATTTTATTCCAAAAAATACTAATAATGTATTGGTTGCCTATTAATAACAAAAAACAAATACACACACACACACACACACAGAGAAAAAAAACATCACAATTCCATTACTTAAATAAAAAGCACAACACAATATCGCCGACAGACAAATATTTTTTCGTTTTTAAACAAAGACATCATGCATGCCTGGTTGTCTACCTCAATATTAATATTTAAATAATTTTTTTTGGCCTGTCTACGTTTAATAATTAATAAATGTTGCCATTAAAATCTATATCGACGACCTTTTTCCATTCACCAAACTAATCAACGTTTTTGTCTCAAATTCCAGACATGGCAATAATTGATTTTTTGTCGCCGGTTTACCAATCATTTGCGTATAATTGGTTGTCTATGCATTAACTAAGCAAACACGAAAATTCTCTTAAATAGAATGGCGGTAAGAAACACAGCCGATTTTATACGCACAAAGAAAGCACGTCAGTCAGTGTATTTCAATTGAGTTTTTTTTGTTTGTATGTATAATGGGTTGTCTAATTAATTTGCATCAACGTTGCGTAATTCGATATTTACTCCTCGCTCGTCGCTCATTTTTATCTTATTATTATTCCAAGCAATTGTTTTTCAATGATGATTAATAATTTTACAATCCGTCGCCGACTTATTGCGTAAACAATGATGATAAAAAGCCACAGCCGCAGCAGCAGCATTTTAATTGCCGAAGACAAAATATTATTATTGTATTTTTGATCAATTAGCGAAATTGCGGATTATATTGCAAGCCAGTTCAGATTTTATGTGGCCTAAACAATGAATCAGTTGGAAATTATACAATAAATATATAAAGAAACTCTAACATTAAATATAGTTTTTTACCAAAAAGGTTATAAAAAGTGAACATTTCTATTTGTTAGTAACTAATACAAAATTTTATCTCAAAATGTACAAAATTTGGTACTTTTCAAACAAAATATTTAATTAATTA